>JAQZBX010003130.1:0-67156 GCA_029593785.1 Cabassous unicinctus
CTTACAGCAACCAACTCTAGAGCTGTTCTATAAAAACAAAAATATTTTTACTGTGCCTCCTCAAAAGCATTCCTAATTATTGTCAACAAGAACTCAGTTTCCATGGGGTGTAATTCTATGAGCTATTTCTGACAGTTGGAAGAAGATAAGAAGTGGGCATTTCACAACCTACAAACTAGTCATTTTCAACCCATTCAAGGCACGCACATATATCAAATCCTAAGGGAGTATGGCTGAGTTTGAAACTTCTATTTAACACATAACTGCATTACTTAACAGGCCTGTTAGTTTGTTTTTAAACAATGCTATGTCTACGCAGGAAGAGAATGATTAAAACAATTGTCTGGACTTCTTAGGCCCAAACCACTTCTTGCTTAATTATTTCCTATTACAGGCAAAACTTTCTTTTACTGTGGGATGGGAGGTGTGGGAGAAAAGGTAAAGGCAATCTAACTGAAACATAGTAACTACCTAACAATTAATGTGACATAGAGAAAATATTATTAAAATATAATCCAGACAGAATTCTTTTTAAAAAAACAAATTTAGCAGTATAGAGTTAGAAAGAATCTTGAAGGCTATTTTTTTTTTCAAATCCCTCATTTAAAAACAAAGGGACATTTGCACAAAGAAATGAAGGAAAATCTCAAGTCACATGGTGTGTTAAGACAAAACGTAGAACTAGAACCAGTTTTTCTGACTTCAGTTTCAGTGTTGTGTGCCCAGGCGTCTCTGTTTTATCCAGCAGATTCTAGAGATCTGTTGGTTCACACTGATGTTAAACTAATAGCTCTCTAGAGAGGATCATTCTTTGGGGTCATCCTATGGGGTCAAAGAGTAGGTCAGAGAGTGGATCTGGAGGAGTAAATGAAACTTGTCCCACGCAGTTTATGTTCATGCTCGTGTGTGTATAAGAAGTGAAATGTGGTCAGGAGAATATTGTCCTTTGTATGAAAGTTGAGTGAACGACTGTCAAATTAAAGTTGCTTAGTAGTTTATCTACTCTCACAGTTAATTGGTGCTGCTTAGGAACCACTTTGAGTTCTCACTGGAAATAACAAGCCCTTCTGGAAACATCTATTACTTCACACAAAAGAAAGAGCACTCCTACCACTCCGAGTAATGATGGGACCTGCAGAGAGGACTGCATTTCCAGAAGCGCTCTGGGGGCTCCAAGTCGTCCTCCTCTCTGCATCTCTCCTTTTTCTGTTGCCACAAATCTGAGGTGTTAATGAAAACAAATGAAATTCCACACCGACACAAAATTGTTTCTTTATGGCCGTTTGGAAAAGCAGATTCTTTTGGAAGAGATACCACATGTTTAATTTTATTCATTTCCTTCTGTGCATTTATTTAATTACTTTGCATATAACTGCTACAGTGCTTCTTATCCTGGCTTGGGCCACATTTCTTATTTCCTCTCGCTGTAATTGTGCTTTGCCTCATTAATTTACATAGCTCAATGGCTCTTCTGGAAAAGAGCTGTGTTTATCAAACTCTTCTACTTTTATTTCTCTCAAGCCTTTAATAAATTCTTTCTGAAATGTTAGTCAGCACAAAGGCAAGATAATGTGGACTCTCCATTTAACCCAATTTGATATTGCTAGATAAGACCCAAGTAATCAACTAGTAGGAAGAGATATCTCCCAACTTTTGCACGAATTGAGCATAAATATAAATATTAAAACCATTTCAAATTTTTGTAATCTAGCTTTTCAGCACCAGTCTTGCTCCCTCCCCAGCCCTTCTCATCATCTCATATACTCTGCTCCATGGCCTTACAGAGGAACTGGAAGTTCTCTGATCACACTGTTATGTTTCTGTAACTTTGACTATCTTTTGGTATAGAGTGTCCTTCAAACTCTTTTTTTTCTCCTTCTGGGGTTCATGCATCTTTAAAGTCACAACTTGAGGTTCACCTCCTCTACAATCCTCCCAGCCTCTCCTGCTCCATTTCTCTTAGAATAGATGAAGAGAGTACTGTCTCTTATTACTCCTTACATATCTGACTCTGCACCAGACATTTTTTGTCTGGTTTTCTTTCATGATGATCTCATGCGCCTACAGTACAAGCTAATTGAATTGCAAATCCATCTTCAGCTCTGTATCCACAGTATAATGCTTGGCACAGAGTAGGCATTCAATAGATATTTACTGGATGAATAAATAAATCCTATTCCAAACAGTTTGACCTGAAACATATCCACTTACTCTATAGAAATTAATTACTAACATTTTTAACCCTTCAGCTAACATCAACTGAACAATTTAAAATGAAGTTCCTAAAAACATACTGGCATAAGGAAGGGGCAGTCATCAGCTCTGCAGAGTTTGGTAACACAGTGCAGGAAGACAGTGGACATCTTCTGATTCTTATGTTTCACAAATCGGAACACTTCAAATGAAAACCGACCATGCTGGCTTCTGCCATTTTCAATGACGGTGGTCTGAGGATCTTTGTCACAGCTAGATTTCAGGGAATGTAAAAACAGGAAATCACTGGAAAGTATCAAGATGCTGGGATTTTTAAATTCATTTCTGCGTTATTAAGGGTACTCTGTTTTATTAAAAGCTAACAAACTTTGCCATGATACAAATATTCAATAAGAACCTAAACTAACTCAACAGATATGACAAGAATGTCCTAGATCATAAAATTTAAATCAAACAGTTTCTGATTATATCCCTGTAAAGTTTTAGAGGGCTTATACTCTCATATGGTTTAAAAAGCAAAACAATATAAAACTTATATTTTAAAAAGTCCCACTCCCATCTTTGCCCTTGTATGCACCATTCCACATACACATATAAACTTTTAAAGATGTTATAACATTTATTATTGCATACACACAGGGAATAGCCAAATATGAGCAATGTAATATATTTTTATTGTTCAGCCCTACTTAAACAAATGTGTACCTTGACTCTTTTTGATTTAACAATGTATATTACAGAACCTCCATTATTTTCCCACTGTATAATATTTCATTGTACATGCCTGCCAGAGTTTCTTTAACCAGCCCCCTTGCATTGTTGTGAAATTTTGATCTTTTAGAAACAATGCAATAATAAGTAGCCTTATACATTAATCATTTTGAACATATGCAGGCTTAGCTGTAAAATATATTTGTGAGATCATGTAATAGATATTGCCATATTGTCCTCTATAAGGGTTGTTTGATTTTGGATTTCACCCACAATATGAAAAAATTCTTATTTCCCCCAAAAGCTATATCAACAAAGCATAAATAAATTTTGGATTGTTCCCTATCTATTAGGGGAAAAAAACTATCATTACATAATTTTAATTTGCATTTTTCTTGTGGTGAATAAAATAGAAGACCACAACAAAACAAACACAAGTAAAGAAATTGAAACACTCATCAAAAACCTCCCAAAGAAGAAAAGCCTGGTGCCAGATGGCTTCAAAGGTGAATTCTACCAATCATACAAAGACAATCTAATACCAATATTGCTCAAGCTTTTCAAAAAAATTGAACAGGAAAGAACACTACCAAATTCATTCTATGAAGCCAACATCACCCCAATACTAAAACCAGATAAAGATACTACGAAAAAAGAAAATTGTAACCAATATCTCTAATGAATGCACATGTAAAATTCCTCAACAAAATACTTGCAAGCCGAATCCAAAAGCACATTAAAGGAATTATACACCACAATCAAGTGGGTTTTATCCCAGATAGGCAAGGGCTTTTCAACATAAGAAAATCAATTAATGTAATAAACCACATTAATAAATTAAAGAAGAAAACTCATATGATCCTCTCGATTGATTCAGAAAAAGCATTTGACAAAATACAGCATCCTTTGTTGATAAAAACACTCCAAAAGATAGGAATAGGAAGAAGCCTTCTCAACATAAGTTCATATATAAAAAACCTACAGCTAGCACTGTATTCTATGACGAAAGACTGAAAGCTTTCCAAGTGAGATCAGGAACAAGACAAGGATGTTCACTGCCACCTGTGTTATTCTATATTGTGCTGAAAGTTCTAGCTAGAGCAAGGGTTTTTAACAAGGGGTCCATAAGCTTGAATTGAAATTCAAAAAACATTATTCTTGTGGGGATGTATAAGTACGGGTATAATATATTTATTAAACAATGCACAGTATAGTGTGGACTTAGTAAGGGGTCCATGGTTTTCACTTGACTGGTAAAGGGGTCTTTGGAACAAAAAAGGTTAAGAACCCTCGAGCTAGAGCAATGAGGCTACATAAAGAAATAAAAGGCACGCAAATAGGAAAGGAATATGTAAAACTTTCACTATTCGCTGATGGTATGATCTTATATTGAGAAAATCCTCCAAAATTCACAACAAAGCTACTAGAACTGACAGACAAGCTCAGCAAAGTGACATGATACAAGATTAATAGCAAATATCAATAACATTTCTATATTCTACTGATGAGCAATCTGAGAAGGAAATCAGAAAAAAATTCCATTTATAATAGTGACTGAAAGAATCCAATATTTAGGAATAAACTTAACCAAGGACATAAAAGACCTGTATTTTAGCAAAAAGAAACTGAAGAAGACTTAAATAAATGGAAGGACATTCTGTGATCATGAACTCGAAGACTAAATGTCATTAAGATGTCAATTCTACCCAAACTGATTTAGAGATTCAACACAATCCCAATAAAAATCCCAACAACCTTTTTTTTTTTTTTTGCACAGAAATGGAAAAGCTAATTATCACATTTATTTGGAAGAGTAAGGGGCCCCAAAAAGCCAAAAATGTCTTTAAAAAAGGAGATCGAAGTTGGAAGACTCTGACTTCCTGATTTTAAAGCATATTAGTTAGCTACAATTGTAAAAACAGTATGGTACTGGCATAAAGACAGTCAAACTGACCAATGGAACCAAATCAAGAACTCAGAAATAGACCCTCACATCTACAGTCAAGAGATTTTTGACAAGGTTGTCAAACCCTCCCAGCTGAGCCAGAACAGTCTATTCAACAATGGTGCTGGGAGAACTGGGTACTTCAAAAGCGCTGTCTAGAAAGTAAAAAGGCAGCCGACTCAATGGGAAAAAATATTTGGAAAACACATATCAGATAAGCGTTTGATATCCATGTTATATAAAGAGATCATACAACTCAACAATAAAAAGAGAAGCAACCCAATTAAAAAATGGGCAAAAGACTTGAATAGACATTTCTCCAAAAAGAAAATACAAATAGCCAAAAAGCACATGAAAAAATGTTCAACATCACTAGCTATTAGGGAAATGCAGATCAAAACTACAATGAGAAACCATTTCACACCTTATAGAATGACCTCTAATAAAAAGCAGAAAAGTACAAAGACTGGGAAGAATGTAGAGAAGCAGGAACACTCCTTCACTGTTGGTGGGAATGTAGAATGGTGTAGCTTTGTGGAAGACAGTTTGGCAGTATCTCAGGAAGCTGAATATAGAACTACTGTATGATCCAGAAATTCCATTACTAAGAGTATATTCAAAAGAACTGAAAGAAAGAATGCAAACTGACATTTGCACACTGATGTTCATTGCAGCATTATTCACAATTGCTAAAATATGGAAACAACCCAAGTGTACATAAATCTATGAATGGATAAACAAAATGTGGCATATACATATAATGGAATATTATTCAGCTCTAAGAAGAAATGAAATTGAGATGCATATGACAATGTGGATGAACCTAGAGGATATTACATTGAATGATATAAGCCAGACACAAAAGGACAAATATTGTATGGTCTCACTAATACGAACTCAACACAATGAATAAACTCATGGAAATAAACTCTGGAGGATAGGTTACTGGGAAATAAAATGTGGGTTGAGAATGTGAGCTGATGCTTAATGTATGAAGCATAATTAATAAAGTTAATTGTAAAAGTGTAGAAATGAGTAGAGTTAAGAGAAACACCTTACAGTGAGTGTAATACTGCTGCTTTAAAAATGTGATTGTGGCTGAAAGGGGTAGTTTGTGGACATAAATGTCAATTGAAAGGAAACTAGAGAATAATCTAGGAAATGTATAACATGGTGATTTTGGTGGTGGATGAAGACTGTGGTTAATAGTATAAATATAAGAATGCTCTTCTTTTACAAAGTGCTAAGAATATGATGATACATGGGAAAATTACAACTAATGTAACTTTTGGACATTGATTTACAGAAATATTGTAATATTTTGCAGCATTGACAAGAAGATATTATTTCAATACTAAGGGACAACAATAGGGAGTTATATGGAAATTTTCCTTTAGGAGTAATGAAAATGTTCTAAAATTGACTAAGGTGATAACAGCACAACTCTGTGATGAAAATGATAGCCATGGAGTGTACACTTTTTAAATGGACTGTACAAAACATGGAACTGTTTAACACAGGGAATTCAGTGGTGGATGATGGACTGTGGTTAACAGGACCAATATGAGAACATTTTTTCATGAGCAATAACATATAACACTTGTTGGGTGGGTTGGGGAGAAATACACCAAATGTAAGTTATGGGCTATAGTGAGTAGTAATATTTTGACGATAATTTTTCATTGTTTGTGACAAATGTTTCACAACAATCCAAGTTGTTGGTGGTGGGGAGATGTATTGGAGCCTTGTATGATGGTATGTATGTTTGTTTTGTTAATTCACAAATTTTAATATATACTTATTGTTTATGTATGTTCATGTGTGAATGATATACTTCAATAAAATTTTATTAAATATATATATTATCAGAGAAATACATATTTTCTATGTTTTAGACTCATTTGTGTTTCTTTAACTGGAAATTGTTTATGTCCTTAGCCCAATTTTCTTCTTTGTTTTTTCTTTCTGATTCTTCCAAGTTCTTTATATATTAGAATGCATCTTTGCTTGTTAAATAAGTTGCAAATATTTTTTTCTTGCTTTGTTATTTGGCTTTATACATTGCTCTCAGTGCATGTGTGTGTGTTTACACAACATAGAAGTTTTTATTTTCATGTAGTTGAAATTTTAACATTTTATTTTCTGGTTTCTGTTGCTTGGGCTGAAGATAGAAAGATGTTCCTCACTACATTTGAAAGGTCTTTTCCTTTCTTCTACCACTTTTTAATTCGTAGTTTTTACATTTAAATTGATAACCTATTTAGAGTTCATTGTGGTGTATTGAGTGAGGTATAGCTCTGACATTATTTTTTTCTAAGGGTTATCCATTGTCCTAGGACCATTAAAAAATCCTGTTTACCCCTCTAATTTGTGACGATGTACTCTATTATATGTTAAGTTCCCATATATTTGGTTATCTAGTTCTTGATTTACTATTCTGTAATTTTGGTCTGTGTATCTAGTCTCGCACAATACTACATTCCTTTAATAACTGGAGCTTTTCAAACACTTATGATATCTGATACAGCTATACGCTCCCTCTTTATTTCTATGGTGACTTTCCCTATGTCTTTTTGTATTTTGAGTGTTTGCCCTTTATCTCCTTTTCCTTGATTAAATTAGCTCCTGATTATTTATTTTATTTCTTTTTCTAAGAAATCCCTTTTCATTTATTGCAAAATGTTGATTCATATTTTCCTTTTTGACCCGTGTTACTTAAGAAAAAGTTTTTAAATTTCCAAATGTTGGGGACTTTTTGTTTTCTGATATTGTATTAATTGCTAGTTTCATTGCATTATGATAAGAGAATTGTGATTATTTCTACTTTGTAAAATGTATTAAAGTTTCCTTTGTGGCCTAATACATGGCCAGTTTTCATGATATCATTATGTTATATTCTTTTTGTCTCAGGATTCAGTTGATTAGATAGATAGGTGACAGAGACAGAGACATAGCATGTATTTATATATATATATAACTCATTGATTGTTATATAGATCTTCTATGCCCTTAATTTTTGACCACCAGAACTGAATTACCTGTGAGTGATGAATTAGTCTCCTTTTTTTAAATTAAATTTCAAACTACATTTCATTATATTTCTCTAGTTTCTACTTTAAAAACTTTAATTTCATCCAGGGCCTATCTATTGATTACTGCTATATTTTTGTTGTGAATTAAATCCTTATCATTATAAAGTGGTCTTCTTTTATTTTTTTCATGTTTGGCCTAATTGCATCTTGTCTGAGATTAAAATTGAGACACTATTTTCTTTTTCTTTACACATCCCTAGTATAACTATTCCCATCCTTTTATTTTCAACTTCTCTAAATCACTTCTTTTTATATTTATATATACACATTTGTTTTATAGTTATGTATATTTTACAGATGAGAGATTTTATTTATGACTCAATTTGAAAATAGTTTTCTTTTAAGAAGTGACAAGCTCATTTACATTAATTATTATGGCATATTATCTGGTCTCAATTTTGTCATATTATCTTATGCTCTGTCATAATGCAATCTATTCAAATTTTTATGATAGTTCTTAGGTAGCCTTTTATCTCTGTTTTCATAATTATATTTACAATAATACCTGTAGCAATACCATTAGTCCCCATTATTTTTTTTTTAAACTTCCCTTAGTTCCCTACTAAGAACCTTGAAACAATTATCTTGTATCCTCTTCATTCTTCCTACCATCTCTCTATATCACTACCCAGTTATGGTTAAGAATATTATCTTTTTAATATTTACTTTTGACAGCTAACTATTCTTATGTTTCTAATACTTGCTTTATCTGATATTAGTGCTATTCTTTGACTCAGAAATTATGAGACAATGAGTTAATTCTGCCCCCCACCCTCTAAGACCCCCTTCAAGCCAGCCCTGGTGGCTTGTTCATAACAGAGCCCCCTCACAATGGTGCCCTCTCTTGCTAAGAGTGCTTTTCTCCTGGCCATTTCTAGTCTTCTGCCGCTAGGAGGACCTTCAGGCTTCAAGTTAAGAGAACATTCAGGTCTAAATGTTCCTATATTCCCAAATCTGATTATCGTATACCAGATTATCTACATGTGATCTCTATAGAAATTTTAGAAAATAAGAGTAATGTCAAAACAAAATGATCCACAACCATAGCACACTTAAAGAACCACTGTTGACTTTTTGGTGTATTTCTTACAGTCTTTTCTATCAATATTTCACATAAATCAGGACCATTGTAGGTAAAAGTGCATATGCTAATACTTTCACTTCACTTTTAATAAAACATTCCCCCCAAATTACAAAGAATTTTATATGATTATAGTGCTTATGTGATCTCTGAACTTACTGGTTCTCTATAATCTACCTAGCCATTTCTTTATTGCTGAGTATCCAGCTTCTTCCTAAGTTTTGCTATTTTAAATATCACTGATAGACCAGGGCAGCATAAATATTTTAGAATATTTTCCTACTTTGTATACATAGAATCAAAGAATATGAAAACGTTTAAGATTTTTTATTCTTATTGACATTTTTTCCCCAAGAATGTTATCCAAATTAACATTTCCAGCAATAGGATATCAGACTGTCAGTTTAATCATCTCCTCTGAATATATTCTTAACCTTGATTAGTCAATAAAATGTATTCTTTTGGTTTCCCATCATATTACTCCCATCATGTGTCAATAAGCTACAGTGAACTGAGCCAAATACCTTTTATAAACATGATTAGAAGCCATTGCTTGACTCTCCAGTCTGTTCTGCTGTCAGATAAAAATGCTGAAAGGGAACTGGGGATATTGAAAGTTTTTATGATCAATGTCCCTTTTTCCCCAAATGTAGATTACATTCACTCTATCACTCACTATTAGGAATGAAGTTAAAGTTATTTGCTCTGATAGAAAGGGAGTAGTAGGTTATATTATACTTTCATATTAAATACTGTTAAATGAACCAAAGCATTTTGAGGTCTAAATTATCCAGATAATTACTTTAATTTTACACCCCTCTTGACATATGATGAGACAGTCTAGCTGTGGATAAACAGTACCCTCCCAATACCCTTCTCTTATTAATAATAATACCCTAGCCATGCTTTTCCTAAGACAGAGAAATATTCTCATATCTCCTACACATGAATAAAACATCTTTGATGGATCTAACTTGCTTGCAACTCTCATTCAACAACAGCATTCTCAGCATTTCATGTTGAAAACTATTCTTGACATTTATATATCCAGCTTTATGAGAACTAAAAGGTCAAAATGTAAAACTTTAAATTCAAACACTATAATGGCATACTGTCATTTGTTTGTCAGACTTAGATTTTCGATTTCTATTAAATACAACTGACTCTTTGATACCAATACAAGATTTAGACACTTACCTAAGGAAGAGATCATACCGTATATCATCATTTGGGTTCCCTGATGGAGTGGTATAACAATAATCCATTAAGACATTCCATCTGCAGAGGGATGAAAGAATAATCTAGAGTCATAATCTCATTTTGGCTGTCAGTTAATAATCCAAGGGAAGTAAATATTGACAAACATATTAACCCACAGAATATAGTAATTTATTTAGCTTACTTTGCAGAAGTTTCTTGCTTATTAGAATTTTCTTCTAAATTCAAGGTATTTAAAACTGCAACAAAGGATTGTCATCTCCACATCAAGTAGAATTAAGGCTAGTGCCACAAAAATCTTTAATGGTACAAAGATATTTGTGAACAGGAAACTGGATGGTCAGAGTTTGAAGGAAAAAAAAAAAGTAAGCTATATAGATGCTTATGTTCATTGTGAACAATGGCCCTCCATTTCCAGAAGTTAGTCTAACAGAAGACAGACAATATGGTAATATTACATATAGAAAAAAAAGTTTAGAGCATACACGGTGATTGATAGAGAGTCATGGTCCAAAAAGATCACGATAACATGTGGGAATGGGCTGAATCTGATAAGATGAAAATCACTGGGGACAAATATTTCTGCAATTGGGTCCAAAACCCCTACTATACAAGTTCTGATGTTTGAGTCAATTGAATTTGGAACCACCACAAATGTAATAGGGCTATTAGGCTATATTAGTAGAAATGTGATGTTTCAAAGGAGTGAACTGATAGTACTCTGAGCTGGCCAGAACACACCTGTAAGCCAAGTGGAGAGACCAAGTTGATAAAGGAAATCAAAGTAGTGTCAGGTGGAAACAAAATTTGTCATGAGTTGATCATTGTTAAAGCTGGTCATGCATAAATGGAAGTTTGTTACACTATTTTCTCTACTTTTGCAAACATTTGAAATTTTCCATAATAATAAATTAAAAAAGAAAAAAAAAAAAAAAACCACTATGTAGTCCATGAAAGTGGAAGCTGATAAAATGAAAAAATAGGCATTTTGTAAGAAAATTTTACAGAATCACATACTTCCAAGGATGGAAAAACCAAGAGACAGAGAAGAAGGCAAAATAGAACTAAATTTCTAGAGTATATCACTCTCTTTAGTATGCAGAGTTTAAATAATAATACACAAAGGAATCTAAAATAAACCATTACATGATACAATTTTGTCTTTATAGGACAGGACTGGATTTTCAGCTTTTGAATTCCTTTTTTAATTTTAAACTGCCTAAATCTTCTAAGTATTGGAAGAAACTTAACTGATTTTATGTTTGACAGATATCTTTCGGAACTTTATGGGGATAGTTCTTTTATTTTTTAAAAAATTTTCACTTTAAATTAACATACATACAGAAAAGTGCACGTATTATAAGTGTTTAGAAAGTGACATTACATCTATTTAATCACCACTCAGATGAAGAAAGAGAACATTCTGGCATCCCAGAAGCTCTCCCCATGCCCTTTTCCAGTTACTACCTCTCCATAATTATGGGAAGAATTCATATTTTCCAATTAATAACATAAAATGCATGTCACCCCTTAATCTTTGTAATTTATTTCTATTAGCATGTCTAAATGGTATGGCAATGACAGTATTTTTGTTTGAATTTTAAAATGAATGAGCTAATGTTATGACTCATGAGGCTTTAGGGCAACCAAAGTGTTTTAACTAACAAAAGATAAGAATATAAAAATACCTGCCATCCAAATTAGTGGCTTGTACAGCTGCAAATACTTTGGTTTTCAAAGGTAATCCTGTGCTAGGGATAATTAACTGCTGACTGTAGGTTGAATCCTAATGATGAAATATAAACAATTAATCCATCATATATAACAGCAACAGCACATTTACCACTTACAGCAACATGCTATATATATTAAAAAAAGAAGGGGTAAGTCAACCATCTTAAGATGCCACATAAATCTACAGAAGCACCTTCAGAAATGATCTAGTTAATTCTTTGGTTTCTTGGCAGAACTGCTCTTTAACCATATCCATTAACAAATTCATTTCCATTCATAAATCTTCTTGTTTCGATAGCTTTACAGTCAGTTTATTTAATAGCCGGTTTACTTAATTTATATTCGATGGCTAACAATCGGTGTTAATATGCAGCTTAATATTCAATGGTCAATATTTGATTTATTTAAATTAAAATTTCATTTAAATGATATTTAGCGGTTAATATTTGATTTATTTAGAT
The DNA here is from genome assembly GCA_029593785.1 of Cabassous unicinctus. NCBI lineage: Eukaryota > Metazoa > Chordata > Mammalia > Cingulata > Chlamyphoridae > Cabassous > Cabassous unicinctus. The sequence goes on from JAQZBX010003130.1 coordinate 12,457, forward strand.
TAATATTCCATTTATTAAAATCATATTAGTGGTCAATATTCAAATTATACAATTACATCTGCTTAATTTTAAACCCTTTACCATTGTGGCTCTTTATTCATTTGATAATGTGGTTTATCCAAAAATCACATATCTGGCAATTTGAAATTATCAAAATTTAATAGAAAACCAGAAAAGAGATCAACAAACACTCTGAGTTGCCAAAATGCATGTCATAGAGTTCTTGCATCAAATTCTTTGGTGCTTACTTAGAGAAGGGTGTCTCAGGCCCTCATTTAACCTCTAGACCATCTAAAGAGCTGATTTATATCACTGCCCAATCTACTATACATTAAAGCAGCAAATTAGTAATTTATATGTGACAGCCATAATTTAATAATAAAGAAAACATAGAAAAATATATTGAATACAAAAAAAAATAATAACCCTCAAAATTTAAACAGTCTTGAGTCATTTAGCACAGGGGCAAATTGTTTCCCCAAAACTTAGTAACTCCAAAGATGTTGCTGCCTTGCAGCAAAAGGAAGTTTTCAATGTTCATTATGAAATCTCAGAGTCATCAAGGAAAGCTAAGACATAGAATATATTTTGTTTAGGAAGGCTTGGAGAATGCAATATATTTTGAATTTTTTATTAAAACAATAATACTTTTATTGAATCATTTATTAATGAATTGCATTTTATATAGAACATTTCAATCCCATCTAAAACCAGATAGATGAAGGATTATATGCTATACATGGAAACTGTTAACTTTCAGTCTTTGTTTCCTACAATTTTGTTATAAGTGATAATAGTTTCTCTGATCATTTCTAAAAGACAGTATTTTTATTTAATTATCTTTTTTGGCATTCTTTTCCAATTTATTCAAGTAATCCACACTTCATTAACTATACAGACTTTCATCTTATACTTGCATGAATACTGTCCAGAAGAATGCTTACTTTTTTACAAGTATTCCACTGCTGAGTCACTTGCAAGTGATATATGATCCAGCTGTGCTTTAATCATGGCCATCAATTTTTTTCTCCTGCAATTACCTCTAAGAGATAATTATCTGACTTTATTTTGTGCAGTTGCCTTTATTTTCCTTAGTACTACACTTATTCTTAAAATTAATCATATTAAATTTAAATTTTTTCTCCAACTTTTAAAAAATATTCATAATTTCCATAAGCCTCATTTCAGATTTACAAATATTTAGTTATAATTCACATATACAAAAACACCCTCACTTTCCACTTTAACAGAGGAAAAAACTGCTATAGGTATATTACCCAAAAATAAGGGCCAGTTTAACTTGAAATAACTTGAATATATGGATATAACAGAGTCAAAAGTGTCATTGTTTTTCATAATTATAATTTTCCTGAGTACATTTATTTAAACCCAGACCACCTAGAAATTAACAATCGTACCGCCTCCAAATCTTTTCTTCTCCATATAATTAAGCAGTGTATAAGGGTAGTTGGTATGTAACATAAATTCCTGTCATGCCTAAGGGTTAAAAATCAAACACATGTGAGATAGGAAGACATGATCCCTAATGGTCGCTAAAAATGATATTTCATTTGAAATGCTACAATAAAATTACTTTTAGGTAACTAAATGTAGGTATTCTAAACAAATAATAAATATGATTTTGGTTCAAATAGTGAAAGCATACCACATTTTAATTTATTTGTTAATGTCCTATAACAGCAACACACTATGAAGGTACCATGTTCAAAAGCTGCTTTATTGGCAAATGGTTGAATTTTATTAAGAATCTGGTTTTTAGATTCAATTTATTTTTTTTAATTCAACCACTAATAATAATTTTATTGCAAACTTTTAAAATTAATACTATCTTGGTAGTACTTATTTCATTTGTAGTCTGATATTAAAATTGGTTTTAGTTTTACCATAAAATTAAAATCTTAAGGTAGTCAGCATATTATAGGTTTTTATTTAGGATTTAAATTCTAGAAACTCTTTGATGGATAATGTCATTTTTGCAACCGGGCTACAATACTATTTTCTAATGACAAGAAAAAGATTTTAACAACAAATATCTCCTCAAATCCACACTTCTAAATTTTGGTTTTCTACTTTGCAGGTGAAAGAACAGTTTACTTTTACAGAAAATAATGATATCATTAAATGCCATGTGGATATTTTTTTTTTACTTTTTTAAGATCACGATTTTCATCTTTGTTTCATGTAATTATACCAAATAAAACTAAATCCAAATGAGTCACCTCAATTCTACCTCAGGGAACTTACATGTATGAATTGACAGAAACTTTCAAATTTAAGGTTATTTATATAAACATTGCCAACAACAATAATAAATAACTGGCCATATCAGAAATTAATATTGGCACATATTTGCTGAGTATTGTAGAACCAAGAAACTTGGCAGCTTCTCTTCACAGAAGAAAGTTTAGAAATGACAGAAAAGCAATCTTCATTCCTAACACATTTTAATTTGTTATTTAGAACTCTGTGGTGTCAGACTACAAACTTATAAACATGATTTTTTTAAATGCCTTTGGAAAATGTCCTACTACAATATTTATAGCTCATTATATTCAAAGTACAAAGCACTGACTTTTAAATCAGTTGTATGAATTATAACTCAGTGCCATGATGACATGAATAATAATGCAAAAAGCAGATTCATAATTTACAAAAATGTTGGTTGATAGATTGAAAAATTGATATTTAAATCAGGCATTTAAAATGTATGAATAAAATTTTTAATCAACATGAAAATATCATTTGGGGGATTAATGTTACAGTTATAAATAGAAATACATGTATTTTTCACGTTTTGCTGCCACTGTCCATATTTACATAACAAAAGTTTAGACAATGCTATGTAGTCAATACAAATTACTTTAGATGTGACAGAATTGCCATCAGCCTAGACCCATACTGAACATATTAACACATTCATCACCAAGTGTGCCTACAAGAGAAGTATCATTTGGATATTTCTTATATTTTTATCACAAAATTATTATTCCCAAAATCTTGGTGATGGCTGTGACTATACACACATTACATACATAAATATGTACAGACAGAAGTAGAAAGACACTTTGAGTGACTATTCAGAATGGCATCTATGATATAAAATTTAAATCATCTTTCACCTTTTAGAAAATAATAGTCTCAAGTATACCTTTATTACTAAGATATATGAAAATGATAGTAAAGATGGATAACTGTTACCAAAATATAACGAGATTACTGTGGCTTTCAGTGGATTCTTATATAAAAGCCATTCACATAAATGGCTTCTCACAACAGTGAAAGAGAAAATAACACACTTGGCCCATCAACTTACGTTATAAAGGAGCAGGTTCAAAGTGCTGACAAATGTGCCATTGTTCTCCCTCACAGAAATAGCAGCTGAGGACCTAAAACAGGTTTAGAAAAAAGAAAAGAAAGCACTGATGAGATTGTAAATTAAAAGTTTCAGCTATAACTGAATATTAGATGTAAGCTTCTAAAACTCTTGTGTAACCCTGAAATACAACATACTTTAAACTAGGCCTGGAGAGGGGCATAATGTTTAAAACACTGAACAAATAATCAAAAAGGAAGAGGGGCTAAGTAAAGAAAAACTGTTCTTTGTAGTCTTTTTGTTTCTAAAGCCATCTTTTTCTTTCATTTTACATTACATACTTGAGACTTTTTGCAGAAAACTTTATTTCATGAGAATTTGAATCTGTCTGCTGCACATACATATTTATCAATTACATTAGAAGTTCCAGGAGAGCAGGGATTCTGTTCTACTTTGTTCTGTATGGCACACAGTAGGTATAGAAAATATTTGTGGGTAATGAATGAATCACGATGGACATTACAGTTCAGGAATGTGTTTAGTGGGAATATGATGTGAAGTGAGGATTGAGGGACTGGGACATCCTAATGACCTGCTTCCCTCTATGCCTGTATCCTTCTCACACAAGACCATTTTTCCCTCATTCTCCACATTAAAGTCTTGTTTTTGACCAAGCTGTTTCTCTTCAATGTGTCACTAAAACCAGCTATAAATATTTTTTAACTGAAGCAGACCATGGCCTCCACATGGGGTACCTGGTGACTACTACCATTAAACGATAACTAGGCCTTCATGTATCAAACCCCAAAGATTGAAGAGGGAAAGTTTTCATTTGCTCACCCCATATTTTGTGAAAAAATATTGCCAAATCCAGATGATATGTTGTCCTGTGGGTGTAACCCTGTGTTAGAGTATGTCCTTCTGGAATAATGAATGGCTGTGTGACCATAGAGTAAAGGCTGTAACTTCCGGGTCCCAAGGCTGGATCTCCTCTGCTCTGAGTCACGTTGTCTTTCTTGAAGAATCATCAACACCCAACAGGGGCTGGATAAACAAGGGCTTTACCTTACATCTTGCAGAAAGGGAAGCCAGGCAGGACCTCCCAATGCAGTGATCAAATGTTCCAGGTATTAGAAATATGGTGAGGCCCTCTGGACTGCACATACACCTGGGGTTCCTGAGCAGTACTGAGGGGAGTGAGGGAACCCAAGGCAGGTAGACACCTGACTTTTAATTAATACAGAGTCAGAGTTTGAACCAGTTTTTATTTGGAGAAGGGAAAGAACCATACATACATGTTTGATATGGGTCAATTATGTATGTATAGTTCCCATTGTTTGAGTTCAACCATTCTCAACAAATCCTGCTATCTCCATAAATCCCTCAAGGATAAGAAATGACTCAAACATAAAGACAATATGTGAAATCAAGAGCAAAAGCAAACTTACGAAGCAAGCTGGGTATTATTAACCAGGTATTCCAATGGATAACTACAACTAAATTTGTAAAGAAGCCCAGGTAAATAGCTGATGATTGTTGGTGGGTCTGGAGTATCAATGTATCCTGAAATATTTCCTATTTGTACTGAAGTTGCATTTCCATAAGCACTGACTCCAGGAATTGTGGATACCTGTTGGAATGGTAGATCGAGTTCAATGATTAAATGGCTCTACAAAAATCCAGAAAGCTCATTTGTAAAATAAAGATACTAGAACAGATCATTCCTAGGGCTATTTCGATCATAATATGGCATGACTTTGAAATTTTAAATGATTAAATGAAACTTCATACTTTTAAGACACTTTACTCAGATTTCACAAATAAGAAAGGAGATACATTATATAGGTTCAGGGTGCTATAGTAGTAATTTGAGAACTCTCACAAATAAAGTCCAAATTTTGTGGCATGACTTATAAAATCCCTGTTAATCTGACTTTGCTTTCCACTTTAGCTTCATATCTCCAAGCTCAACCTTTGATTAATAATGCTCCAGACCTGAGGCCCCACTAACAGACCATAGCCCTCCTTGCTCTGCCAGGCTTTTCTCTCCCTCATTTCACCATGATACTACCCTACTCCTCCCTTAGATCTCATCTAACCCAGGAACCTCTCCTCACTCTCCTGCCTGCAGTGCTTCTATCCATCATTGCAGTATTCACAGTACATGAGTCGTCTACTTTCTTGGCTGTCCTCTCAGCCCTCAAGGGAACTTTTTGTCAGTCTTGTTCACCTTTGCATCCTCAGCATAGCAGAATAACCAGCAGCTTGGGGCCCCATAAATAATTTTTAAACAAATGAATGAAGGTCACATATTTCTGAGGATTGTGGTCCTCTGTAGTTCATGGAGTTTCTCATTCCAGAACTCATTGATGGGTGTGGCAGTTTGGGATTATATTTGTGAATCCCAAAAAAGAGAAGGATTATGTTTATAAAGTGGTCTGTTCCACCAGGTGTGATGCCCTTTGATTGTATTAGTTTCAGTGAGGAGCCTCTGATTAAGTTTATTACATGATAAATCAATTTAGGGCTTCTGATTGTGCTACATAAGTAAGATGTAGCTCAGATTGAGTCCCCGCCCCCCTGGTGGGCCTATATAGACGGACACTCACAAGGGTAAAGAGACAGCTTCAAGATGCCAGAGGAAAGGACTTTGTCATGTGTCAAAGAAGAAGGTTCAAACAGCTAAAGCCCCCAGGAGAGATGAGCTATTTGCCTGATAATTTGCAGCTGAAGAAAAGAGTGTAGTTGAGCAGCTGATAAGGCTTGGAAAGAAAGAGCCCTTGCCAGACACTGATGTATGAATCCCTGAGAGATCAGGCAGAGATCGCCAGCCATCTTGTTTCAACACATGGCAACTGACTTTGGTGAGAAAGCAGCCTTGAGTTGGACTCTTTAGGGCCTTTTAATTGCAAGCTTTTACCGCAAATAAATACCCTTTATAAAAGTTAACAGATTTCTGGTACTTTGTATCAGCACCCCTTTGGCTGACTAATACAATGGGTTTCAGGGAGATCATGAACTCCCAGAAGTTATGTAAAAATATTGTCCATATGTGTATTTTCTTGATACTTCTTAGCTTTTATTAGATCCTCTAATCCTCCTAACATTTTCAAACCATCATTTTAGAAATAATCAATAATGTTCTTGACCTTCATATGACCATAGAGGGACACAGATTCTTCTACCATGTCAAGTATGATATGCACTTAATAAAATCTTCTAGTAGTCATTACTGAGACCTGTAGAACTTTATGCTCAACAACAAATAAAGTTTATGCAAGAATCTAATGGCACATGGGCAATATGAGGTAATTATCTGCACATCTATAAATGGAACAAATATCTTAATGGATGGAAGAAGTTTGATTATAATCCAAAGATTTAGTAGTCCACTAGATTTTGCCCATCTAGTATAACCCTTGGAGAAGACTCCAGTTTATGACATCTGTGACAAAAATAAAAAATAAGAAAGTCTTTCCCTCTTTTGAGGGAGGGAGGAAGGAAGGAAGGGAGGGAAGGAGAGAGGGAGGAAGCAATTTTTATACCAGAGTTATTCAGCTGTTCAAAAAAGTAAAAGGCACAAATATACAAAACCTTCCCTGGATTTTCTCCTAAATTATTTTCTAGGCAGCAGGGCAAGGTGACAAATCCAGAGAAGAAAACACCATGAAGGCGTGTAGCAGAAGGAGTGATAACGCTGGCGATATCTACATAAGCACTCTCCCTCCACAAGGAAACACAGACGTATAATAATGAACCTGTGTCTCTCTCCCTGGGTCCGATTTCATAACCTCTCTGCACACAACTCAGAGAGATGAATAAACGTTTTTAATAAAAAGAGTCAACAATACCCAAGCTGCAGGGGAAACGGTCATAGGCTCAATATTCTAACTGCCCTCTGGGAAAAGATAAAGAAGGAAATTCAAATCAAACTCCTATTCCTTTGTCCTATCTGCTATCAAGTCTTCCAAATCCTGCCCTAAGAACAATCAAGTCTTCATCTTTAAATCCAAACAATACCTTGTGAAGAGTTAAAAGCCAATTTGTCATTCTTCACTGAACTAAGTGATCATGCTCATTGTATCGCTTCCTCCTTTTTTAACAGGATTTATGAATAATGTTATAATAAGCAAAATGAAAAATAGTACTAACTGAATTTCAGTATAAATAATTCTCCAAAAAATTATAATATTTTTACTTCAATTAATTTAAATTCCTGGAAACTTGATTCCTTTTTCAATTTTATTTTTGAGGGTTCAGTGCATGAATAAATAAACAAATTGCATAGATAAGTGATTTTCATTCAGAAAGAAGTGCTTGGAGTGCTGTTTTGATTTTCACAATGACTGGAGAGAATGTGCTACAGAGATTTGGAATACAAAGAGCAGTCCTATACAATGAAGAATTTCACCCCAGAAATGCCAACAGCCCTTTTTACAAAGCACTGGTGTCAATCATTCAATGGTAAACATCAAATCTAGAAGATTCCAAGGTTCCCATCCTATCGTTCATCTTTCTTTCTGAATGTGAGGTCACTAAGAAGCAGAGGCCAAGTGGTTCACTGCCAAACTAACTGGAACAAACCCTTACGGTATGATCAGACACTTCCATAGAAAGCATGAGGAAAATGGCTAATGATAAACTGTAGAGTAACATCCATCAATGACATTCACACAAAGTAATGTTGCTTAGAGTAGCACAACCCATCTCAGGCCCCTCAACTGCCCAGCTACTATAAAGAGAACAATTATTGCAAGATAGAATTGTATGCTTGGGAGCAGAATCCTAAACAGGCAAAGGGAAGTGCTTTGTTCAGTTTTATTGGAATTTTTTTTCTGAAAGATAGATTGGGCTCCTGATTATTTCATGGCATGGAGGGAATTTTAGTTACAACCCCAGACTTAGTACACAATTTCACACTAATCTTACCACTAAGTTGTTTCCACAGCCCTCCAAGGTGCTGAGATTGATGATGAAAATGACCACTGCAGGAAAGGTGTTGTTATTTATGAATCCCCTGCAGTGGGAATCCCCATGCCTTCCATTCAGTGCCAGATCTGTTTCAGAATAACCCGAGAAAAGTACTGTGCAAAAATTAATCTTCATTGTAATGGCCTGTACCCCACAGTAGACACTGATGTCTCTTTCAGCTGAAATAAAAATATATAAAAAACAATGTAAGACACAAAAGCATAGGAGAGGGTACAAGAATAATTTTAACATTCTTTATTTATTCAGCTCCTTGGTCTGCTTAACTCATTTCTATATATGAATACACTGTAGCCCACTATGCAAATTATCAAGAAAAGTAGCCAGGAAAAATTGTCTTTGATTTAGTTATTTAGGGAGAGATCTTTGAGTATATGCATTATGGTTCATCTCTGTTTCCTTGTGCTGGGTGTACAGCACATGTGCATTAAATGTCAGTTGAGTTTTGTTGAATGATTGGAGAATTAAGTAAGAAAAAATCAGGTTACTGAGAAAATGAAGAACTAGAATAACTGAATTATCCAGATGACCTGTCTAGAGTGGTGAAACTCAATACAAACATGCATTTTTCCAACTATAAAGAAGAAGCAGTGCAAATCCATCCTACACCAAATTGGTAAGCACTTTGGTATTCAGATAATCCATTTTACCCAGTGTGCAGAAACAGAAGCCCTCTATCATAATTTTAGTCCATTAAATCATACTAGAGAGAAAGATAATGAAAAATGTGGTGATATTATGAACAAAAATGCATAGCCTAATCTAAGAAAATTTTGCCAATGATTATGTCTCCATAAAAGGGAGGAACTAGACATGTAAATATAAAATACAATTGCATAGTTCTCTATGATTCCATGAATTGTCAGTGATTAGCATCCATTCCAGTTCCACAGAGGTGAGAAGACACACACACTCACATAATGTTTTCATATCTCTATTGAGTAAAAACTTCATGTAATGGAGAAAATGGAAAGTTTGGCTGAGGGTTACCTCCCAGTGGCAGATTTTACTTTACAAAAGTTTTGGTAACTTTCCCACTTTTTCAACACTCTATTTTGTCAGTGAAAGAATGTGAATTAAAATCCAATTTTCAAAATGTGGAAACAAGTAACAACAACAAAGATGAGGCTTTGTATTAGCTTTTAAGGGCTGCTGTAACAAAGGACCACAAACTGGGTGGCTTAAAACAACAAAAATGCATTATCTCAACACAGTTCTGCAGGCTAGAAGACTGAAATCAAGGTTTCAATAGGGCCATGATCTCTTTCTCTGAGAGCTATATGAAAGGATTCTTCCTTGCCTCTTCCTAGCTTCTGGCAATCCTTGGCACTCCTTGGCTTTGGGGAACATAGCTCCAATCTTTTCCTGTCTTCACCTGGCCTTTGTACTTGTGTGTCTGTTTCTGTGCTGCTTCTCTTATAAGCACACCAGTCATTTGGATTAAGGGCCCACCCCACTCCGGCAGAACCTCATTTTAACTAACCCCATCCACAACAACTTTATTTTCAAATAAAATCATATTTTGATTTACTGGCCACTAGAACATCATAGCTTTCAGAGGGACACAATTCAACCCATACAAGTTATTTGTAGAAATGACCTTGATTTTTCAAAAAAAAGGAAGCCAAACAGAATAAAATATGTTTTTAGTTCATGATAGGATGTTCACCTTAATGATACACAAATGTCTTTCAAAAATTTTTGGCATAGATTTAATTTGCTTTAATAACTCAGTCCTAATCGAAGGACAGATGCGCTCAACAACAAATCTCTTTGGAGTGTTTATTCTCTATACTGGATTTTTGCAGCAAAGTGAATCATATTTTGAAGATGTGAGTGAATATGTAAATTTATAATTTTGTTTATGATTTTAAACTCATTATGATTATCTACAAAAAAAGGTCATTTTCATGTCCAAAAGGGAAATATTAAGCTACTTACCATAGAAAATCCCAAGCAATATTTCCTTTTTGATAGAAAAGTAAAATATATTATGAAGTGCATTTTGCCAGCATAAAAAATAATAGAAACCATGTAAAATTGGGAGAAAAATATTATTAGTCTTCAGTAATATTAACAGCTTAAATGCACCAGAACTTTTAAATGATGTTCTTTGTTCAAGTAATATAGCTCATTTTAACAAATGCTTTCTGAGACTCCTCAAACTGCAAAATATATCTTAAATCTATTGATTTTTTTACATCTACAAATCAGTCCTTGGTCCAGGCCACCATCATCTTTCCCTTGGAATATTACATTAGCTTCCTGGACTGGTTCCTTTATTTCCACTCTTATCCCCCTCCAATTAGTACAGCTGCCAATATGTGAATTGGATAGCGTTACCCTCCTACTCAGATCTTCAACAACCAGTCATTTCACTTAAACCAAAAGTCCAAATCTTGAACCAGATCCTCAAGACCCTCTCTGATCTGGCACCTGTCTACCTCTGCATCTTCCTCTCCCTCTTCTATCCACCTTACTCCCTACATTCCTCACACTGACCTTATTTCATTTCTCTAAAATCATCACACTGGGTGACAGTATCGAGAAGAGTATTACATCTGGGGTGGAATTGTTTAGAATAGAGGCACAAGGAAAAGTCTGGGAATGCTTAAAATGTTCTCTACCCTCAGCTGGGTGGTGGTTACATGGTTGTATACATATGTCAAAATTTCAACCTGTACTCTAAGGATTGATCCATCTTATCGTAAATATGCATAAAAAGATAACAGATCCAATGGTGATGAATGGCACAATGCAAGAAAAAAAAATATGTTGTAAGCACATAACAGTAGATTTGAACAGGCAAAGGAAAGAATTTGTGGCATCGAAGATAGTACATCTGAAATCACACAGATAGTAAAACAGACAGTTAAAAAGATACAAAAAAATTAGCAGGGACTTGGGGAATTAAATGACAACATGAAAGGCACAAACATACGCATTATGGCATCTCAGAGGGAGAAGACAAGGGAAAAGCAGCAGAAGGAGTGTTGAAGAAAATAATGGCTAAAAATTTCCCAACTCTTTTGAGGGACATGGATGTACATGTCCAGGAAGCACACTTTAAACAGTATAAATCTTAACAGGCCTACCCTGAGACATGTATTTATCAAATTGTCTAACACTCAAGACAAAGAGAGAATACTGAAAGCAGCAAGAGAAAAGAGATCCATAACATACTAGGGAAGTTCGATAAGATTAAGTGCTGATTTCTCATCTGAAACCATGGAGGCAAGAAGGAAGTGGTATGGCATAATTAATGTGCTAAAAGGAAAAAATGCCAGCCCCAAATTCTGTATCCAGCAAAGCTGGCATTAAAAAATGAGGGAGAGTTCAAAATAGTCACAAATAAATAGAAAATAAGAGAATTTGTCAACAAGAAATCTACCCTTCAAGAAATACTAAAGGGAGTTCTGCAGTTTGAAAGGAAAAAACAAGAGAGCGAGGGTCAAAGGAGAGTGTAGAAAGGAAGAGTATTTGTAACTAAAAAGATAAAAAAAAGAAATAAAAACAAAATATGACACACATAAACCAAAGAAAAAGTGGATAATGTAAGTACTGCCTTGACCATAATAACATTGAATGATAAAGGATTAAACTCCCCAATCAAAAGACACAGATTGACATAAGGGATAAGGAAATGTGACCCATCTATATGCTATTTAAAAAACTCACCTTAGACCCAGGGATGAAAGGAGGTTGCAAGTCAATGGTTGGAAAATGATTTTGCATACAAACAATAACCAAAAAAAGGTGGGAGTAGCTACACTATATCAGACAAAATAGACTTTAAATGAAAAACTACTGTAAAAGACAAAGAAAGACACTAAATATTAATAAAAGGGGCAATCAATGAAGGAAAAAGAACAATTATAAACATTTATGCACCTAACTAGGGTGCCCCAAAATACATAAGCCAAACACTGGAAAAACTAAATGGAGAAATAGATGCCTCTACAATTTTAGTGGGGGGCTTTAATACACCATTATCACCATTAGAAAGAACATCTTGACAGAGGGTCAATAAAGAAACAGAGACCTTGAATAATACGTTAGAGGATCTAGACCTAATAGAAATATACAGAACATTACACCCAAAATATAGCAGGATCTACATTCTTCTTGAGTGCATATGGATCATTTTCCAAGATAGACCACATGAAAAGTCACAGAACAACTCACAATGAATTAACAAAGATTGAAATTTACAAAGTAATTCCTCTGACCACAATGGAATGAAGCTGGAAATAAATAAAGGGCAAAGAATCAGAATAGACACAAAGATATGGAAGTTAAACACACTCTTAGACAATCAGTGGGTCAAGGAGGAAATTGCAAAAGAAATCAGTAACTACCTTGAAACGAGCAAAAAAGAGAACACAACATATCAAAACCTATGGGATGCAGCAAAAGCAGGGCTGAGAGGGAAATTTACAGCCATAAATGCCTATATTAAAAAAAGAAAGAGCTAAATTCAAAGACCTAATTGCACTCCTGGATGAATTAGAAAAAATAACAAACTAACCCCAAAGGAAGTAGAAAGAAGGAAATAATAAAGATTAGAGCAAAGCTAAATGAAATTGAAATTAAGAAAGCACTAGAAAAAATAAATAAAACCAAAAGCTGATTACTTGAAATGATTAATAAAATTGGCAAACCCTTAGCTAGACTAACAAAGAAAAAAGGAGAGAAGATGCAAATACATAAAATAAGAAACAAGGAAGGGGATATCACCACTGACCCCACAGAAATTAAGAGTATCATAAGATATCATAAGAGGATACTTTGAAAAAGTTTATGCTAACAAGATGGATAGCTGTAGCAGTTTGATACTGTTTATGAATTCCAAAAATAGATTTTGGATTATGTTTGTAAGCTGGTCTTTTCCTCTGGGCATATTAAATGATATTGGATTGAGAGGTTTCACTTTTACTTGATCAAATAATGACTAAGGTTTTGATTGGTCCATGTCAGTAGGAGAAAACAACAAGGCACAGGAGTTAGTTGGAATTTTGAGCTAAAGCCCCGGGAAGTAAACACACAGGAGAAGAACACAGAGGAATAGAGATGGCTCCATAGGCACGGCAGAAGCCCTGGGAAGAGAGATGAACTGTTTGCCTGAGAGTTTATAGCTGGCCTTGTGGAAAGAACAGAGCAGCTGAGTCCGGAGAGAAATGAGCCCCAGGAAGAAAGGAACCCAGGAATCCTGAACCCTTGAAGACATCGGCAGCCATCTTGCTCCAACACACAGCAACAGACTTGGGTGAAGGAAATAACTTATGCTTTATGGCCTGGTAATTGTAAGCTTCTACCCCAAATAAAGGCCCTTTATAAAAGCCAACAGACTTCTGGTATTTTGCATCAGCACCCCTTTGGCTAATACAAGAACTTAGATGAAATGGACAAATTTCTAGAAACACACAGCAGCCTACATTGATGACAGAAGAAATTGATAAATTCAACAGACCAATCACAAGCAACGAGATTGAATTAGTCATCAAAAACTTCCCAACTAAAAAAATCTCATGACCAGATGGCTTCACAGGTGAATTCTACCAATCATTCTGGGAAGAAATAACACCAATCCTCCTTAAACTCTTCCAAAAAAAAAGAAGTGGAGGGAACATTACCTAACTCATTCTATGATGCCAATATCACCCCTAATACCAAAGCCACATAAAGACACCACAAGAAAAAAAAACTACAGACCAATCTTTCTAATGAATCTGGATGCTAAAATCCTCAACAAAATACTTGCTTATCTTACTCAACAACACATAAAATGAATTATACACCATTATCAAGTGGGTTTCATTCCTGATATACAAGGATCATTCAACATAAGAAAATCAATCAATGTAATACACCACATTAAGAGATCAAAAGAAAAAAATCACATGATCATTTCTATTGATGGCAGAAAAAGCATTTGACAAAATACAGCATACTTTCTGATAAAAAATGCTTCAAAAGATAGGAATAGAAGGAAACTTCCTCAACATGATAAAGGATATATATAAAAAACCCACAGCTAACTTCATATTCAATGGTGAAATGCTAAAGACTTTCCCTCTAAAATCTGGAACAACACAAGGATGCCCATTGTCATTGCTCTTATTTAATATTGTGTTAGAAGTACTTGCTTGATCACTTAGGCAAGAAAAAGATATAAAAGACTTCCAAATTGGAAAGAAAAAATAAAAAATTTCACTATTTGCTGATGACATTATCCTATACATATGAAGCCCTGAGAAATCTACAACAAAGTTTCTAGAGCTGATAAAGGAATTCAGTAAAGTGGCAGGATATGAGATCAGCATGCAAAAATCAGTAGCATTTCTGTACACTAATAATGAGCACTCTGAGGAGGAAATCAAGAAAAAAATTCCATTTACAATAACAATGAAAGGAATCAAATACCTAGGAATAAACTTAACTAAGTATGTAAAGGACTTGTACACAAAAAACTTCACAACATTGCTAAAGGAAATCAAAGAAGACCTAAATAAATGGAAGAATATTCCATGTTCATGGTTTGGAAGACTAAACATCAAGATTTCTGTCCTACCCAATCTGATTTACAGATTTAATACAATCCCAATAAAAATTACAACAGCATTTTTTTACCTGAATTGTTAAAGCTATTTATGAAATTTATTTGGAAGGGCATGGGGCCCTGAAGAGCCAAAAACATATTGAAAAGTAAAATGACATTGGAGGAATCATGCTACCTGATTTTAATGCATATTACAAAGCTACAGTGGTCAAAACTGCATGGTATTGACACAAGGATAGGCATACTGATCACTGGAACTGAATTGAGAGTTCTGATATAGATCCTCACATATACAGTCAACTGATATTCGACAAAGCCACCAAGCCCACTCAAGTAGGACAGAATGGCCTCTTCAACAAGTGGTGCTTGGAGAACTGGATATCCATATCCAAAAAAATGAAAGAAGATCACCATCTCATACCCTAAACAAAAATTAAAATGTAAATATAAAAGCCAAGACCATAAAGCTCCTAGAAGATAATGTAAGGAAGCATCTATGAGATCTTGTAGTAGGAAATGGTTTTATAAACTTTACACCCAAAGTGAAGCGATGAAAGAAAAAACAGATATGTGGGACCTCCTCAAAATTAAAAACTTTTGGTTTCAAAGGAGTTTGTCAGAAAGTGAAAAGGCAGCTGACTCAATGGGAGAAAATATTTGGTAACAATTTATCTGATAAGGGCCTAATATCCAGCATTTATATTGAAATCCTACATCTCGAAAATAAAAAGACAAACAACCCATGTAACATTTATGTAATCTAAGTATCTTTTTAAAAAAATATATTTTTAAAAAATGGGCAAGAGATTTGAAAAAACACTTTTCCAAAGAGGAAATACAAATGACTAAAAAGCACATGAAAAGATGCTCAACATCACTAGCTATTAGGGAAATGCAAATCAAACCTACAATGAAATATCATCTTACACCCATTAGATTGGCGGCTAATAAGAAAACAACAACAACAAAAAAAACAAACAGAGAACTACAAATGTTGGAGAGGATGTGGAGGAAAGGGAACACTCATCCACTGCTTTTGGGAATGTAGAATGGTGCAGCCATTGTGGAGGATGGTTTAGAGCAGGGGTTCGTAATCTTTTTTGTTCCATGGACCCCTTTGCCAGTCAGGTGAAAACCACGGACTCTTTACTAAGTCCACACTATACTGTGTATTATTTAATAAATAGATCACACTCACTCCAACACGTTCCCACAAGAATAATGGTTTATTTTGAATTTCAATTCAAGCTCACATAAAATGAAGTTCCAAGGCAGAGAGCTATTATAATCACCAATGTGCTCCACAGAGTAGTTAATTAATTAACTATTTTAATAAAGTATTGGGGCAACAGACTATGCACTGGGGATTCAAAATGGAGTGGCTCTTGTTCTCAAGTATCTCAATCTTTTAGGGCAGATAGATTGATTCAAGTGGCCCATATTGACAGAAAGATGGTGCGAAGTGCTATGGGGTGGCATGAGAAACAAATTAAGCCACATTAGTTGGTTAGGAAAGGCTTCCTGGAGAACATGGTTTTGAGCTGAGTTTTGAAGTATCAGCAGGAGTTAGCAAGATAAAAGAGAGGGAAATTTACAGCTCAGAGGGGACAGCATGAATAATATCCGAGGTATGAAATAAGCCCAACCTGATTGGTAGCTGGCAGTTCTGTTTTCAGTAAAATCTAAAAAGCAAGAGACGAAATAGCAGGGAATGAGACCAAGTGGAAGTTGGAAGCACAGGCAAGATCACAGAAAACCTTTACATAAAAGTTGTGCTGAATGGATGTCTTTTGTATTTACATGCAAAATGGTGTCTTTAAGGTAACAAAATATCTACCTGAATAATAAATCAAAGTCTCACTAAGAACCCACTTTGAACTCATTGGAATAGAGAATGGGTATCATTGTATTACTTGGCATATCATTAAATGTACCAAAGTGAATATATATCAATAAATATATAACAAAAGAGAGAAATCATTCAACTTAAAGATTTTAACTTCATCTCTGTTGGTGAGGGTTAAATGATGCTTGGAATCGCCTAACAAATGCCGATTATTACTGTGTCCAGTTGTAGAGCTATCATCCATTTTCTGCTTTATATCTGAAGACTTTTAACCTCTGCAAGGGAACTGAATTTGCTACAGGCTGATCCCTCTTCAAGATATGATAACAAATTAAAGGTTTTTTTGCAGCATAAGAAAAGATCTGTTCAAATCAATTCTAACACAGTTTTCTAAAGACTTTTCACCATCCCTTCAGAGAACATATTTTTTCCTGATTGTAAATACAAAAGACATGCATTCAGCACAACTTTACCATTTTTGAGGCTTTGAGGGGAAAAAACGATACTTCAAGTTGCCAAATGGCAGCTTCTGCCAGAGAGGAAAAAAATTTTCAGAGTTACTATATCACAGTTGCTCTCAGCAATTAAATTTTTTGAAATTTTTCATTCCCCAAACCTGATCTGAAATGTGACATCCCTTTGAATACTAGTTGTGTATTAAACAAACTAGTTAATACAAGCTGACTACAAACAATTAAGTTATAAATACTTTAAGGTTTGGAGACTTTTTAGTGTTTTATTTTTAAAGGTATATATGTTCAAAATGGTAAGCCTGTTTACCGAGTTTATGAACAGTAATATTGCCAAAATGACCATTTTTCCCTATTTTAACCAAAAGATAAACTTTCCATAGGAATAAAATAAATTCTAGAACTCAATTTTATTCTGAGTAAAATGAAAAAGTGTCCTATACTTCTCTAACCTGTCAATCAGGCAATGGATGTTTCTGTCTCCAATTTTCTAAAGTGGAAATTTTAAATATCCTGTCACTGCCAGCCATGTATAAAAATGAACAAAAATGTATTCCGATTTGGGGTTCAGAGTACATAGCTGCCATATAAATGGGGGAAAGGAGGAGACAGATTCTATTCTATATATGTGAATAAAAATATCACTTTACTTCTTTATCCCCAGTGAAGTTCCCTTCCTAAAACACCAAAACAATGATAAAACCCCTGACTGCACTTTTCCCTTGAGACAGAATTCCTGACAATATATTTGTAGCACATCACACACATATCTAAAAAACATATCTAACTTTGCTCTTTTACTCAACAATTCCTTCTTCAACTTGAATAAATCCAACAGCATCCAAATGAAGCTAAAGATTCCTAGCTTTTGGCACAATGAATGATTTTCATCTCATCTCAATACTATTAAGTTTGAGACCTACATTTCTTTTCATTAGTGTCTGAACGTTTTAACATTTTCAAATTATTTTATAGACTAGTAAGGGCAAAGGCCAATGCAATTATCCAAATAATTTGCACACCCATATTCTGCAATACAAAGATGGTGACGCACTAACCTGGGCTGCAACCTGGTACTCAGCACTGGAGCACAGTGGCTCAAAATGTTCCCTCACATTGATATGCAAAAGTGAAAATCTGTATGAAAAGCAGTTCTGAGGATCAGTGTAAAATGTAAAAGAAAAAAAGAGAGTATGGTGCACAAGTGTTAAACATACAAAATTATTGCCATCAGTTTGTACTAGGCTAAGCACCATTGATCCTATTTATTCTACAAGAGCTAAACTAAATACTACTTCATGTTAAAAGCACTCCAAAGAAAAGCATTCACTATATACATATTATGTTTCAGTCCCTGTGCTAGACTCTGAAAATAAAAAGATTAATAACAGACTCCCTTACCTCAAGGAGCTCATGGTTGAGTAGAGGAGACAGAGAAAGCAGACAATCACAATACAGCCTGATAATGATGTGATAGAAGTTTGTACATAATGCAATACAATGTCATCTTGATAGGGGAGAGCTGCTGAGAGGGGCTTATGGGGGAGAAATGAAATAGTTCCGATGAGGTAAATTTTAAGAGATTGATTAGATGAGGGCATGGAGAGATGCCATAAAGGGCATAAACTATGAAGCTCGAGTTTCTGGGTGGATTATTCCCTAAACTAAGGAAAACAGAAAATGAGCTTTGTTTTCAAGAGTCTGAGGTACATATGGGACGCTCACTTAGGCATGCACAGCAGATAGTTGGAAATATGAGTCTAATATTTGGGGGAAAGAAAAGAACAAGAAATGCAATTTTGAGAATTACCTAATGCTCAGCATATTGATAAAAAGAACAATACAATCATAGATAAAATACTATGAGAGCATTTGGATAAGAAGAGATATAGGCTAAGAACAGAGAAATAATATATAAGTTTTCCTTGATGAGATTTTCCCTAGTTGCCCCAATGAAATGTAAATATCCCCTTGTGCTCTCTCGCATGTCACTTTAACTGTGGCTCTGCTAAATAACATATTCTTTTTTTATTTTATTTTTTATATTTTTAAAGAAGCTTTAAATTATATCAATGTTACATAAAAAATATAGGGGATTCCCATATGCCCCACCACCCTCCCATACTTTCCCACATTAACAACATCTTTCATTAGTGTGGCACATTTGTTACACACATTTTTTCATAACCTATAAAATTGTGCATAACAGAGCGTAGACTATAATGTAAACTATAGACCACGGTTAGTAGCAATGCTTCAATATGTGTTCATCACTAACTTATATTCTAATCTATCTGGGAGTAGATATTTGCTCTCCCAGCAGATTAGATTGTAAATTCATTGAGAGCACTGAGTTTTCCCAGAGTGCCTAAAAATGGATATTCAGCAAATGTTTATAAAACTATATTCAATTCAATTCTTTCACAAACTGAATGCATAGTTTCTAAATCTTTAATATCAAGTTCCAAGATTCACAAAGACAATACACGTGCAATTGATATGGGTTCATCTTGGCTGTAAGTCCAGAACTCACATTTCCTAGCTGTTCTCTGCCAACTTTCTGAGATAGTTCCTCTCTCTGGTCAAATGGAGTTTTAGATGAACATCAAAATCCCTAGTGCCAGATATTTTCTGACTTCAAATTGATGAAATTCAACCCATTAAATAAAATGAAATTAATTTTTGCAATTTTGTTTGATTTTTACCATTTTGAATGCACTAATCTTGATGACTAATTATCTTGACTCATTATTAAAAATGCTTTTTTTTTTTTTTTTTTAGTAATTTTCCCTTAATGGTGATAGAATTGCTGACCCCTATTGTCATTAATAGCAAGCAAGTGCATGATGGTCAGGCGGGATTGGCATAAATGCTGGCCATGAAACAAGATCACATGAGATGAGTACTTACCTTTCATGAGTACCATGCTCTAACTAGTGCTTCTCATACCAGGCTGTGCATGTGAATCACCAGGGAATCTTGTTAAAATGTAGATTCTGATTCAATAGGTTTGGAGAGGAGCCTGAGATTCTACATTTCTAACAAGCTCCCAGGTAATTCTAATGTTCAAGTGCCTAACTAATTGAGCTGATTCATCACAGCTATATATTTTGGCTGGATAGAAGCCGAAACTCAGGTGGATTCCTCCTGGTGGGGTTAGGTATGCCCACCAAGTATCTATTTGAATGATCTACATGTTTGGGACTGTGGCAGTTTGATATTGTTTATGAATTCCAAAAATAGATATTGGATTATGTTTGTAAATTGGTCTGTCCCTCCAGGCATATTAGATTATATTAGATTCAGAGGTTGCACTTACTTGATTAATAATGATTAAAGCTTTGATTGGGCCATGTCAGTAGGACATTGCTTCCCTGACCCCTTGGTGGGCGGGGACTCACAGAGAAACCATACTGCAGAGAAGGGAGTTTGGAGTTTTAATGCTGGAGCCCAGGAAGTAAGCACACAGAGGAGCAGAGAGAAGGCTCAATTAGACACGGCAGATATCCCGGGGAGAGAGACGAGCCATTTGCCTGAAAGTCTACAACTACCGTTGTGGAGAAAGCAGAGCAGCTGAGCCCAGAGTGAAACAAGCCCCAGGAAGAGAGGAACCCAGTAAGCCTGAACTCTTGGCAGACGTCAGCAGCCATCTTGCTCCAACATGTGGCAACAGACTTTGGTGAGGGAAGTAACTTACGCTTCATGGCCTAGCAACTGTAAGCTTCTACCCCAAATAAATACCCTTTATAAAAGCCAACAGATTTCTGGTATTTTGCATCAGCATCCCTCTGGCTGACTAACACAGGGTCCAAGAAAGAAGGAGATATTTGGATATAAAAGGGACAGGAAGTAGAGAGAGAAACAGGAATCATGAAGTGGATGAGAATGTGTCTGACTCCCTTCTTTGTCTGAAGAGCCAACTGGTTTTGAATCTCAATGAAAGAGGGTTCATGAAAGGCTTTGTTAGACCAAGCCTAAGTAAACCTACTTTAGTGCTCAGGTGGCAACGTGTGAAGCAATATTGGGAAGAAGATCTGTTTTCCTCTACCTCATTCCTCAAACCACAGCAGTTTAAAAACCACAGAATCAGGACAGCCCCCCCTTGGAGGGCAATTATGCCAAGTGGAGTAGTGTTTTCATAAAAAGCACTTTTAGCAAAGACCGTGTCTGGGAAACTTTGGCAAGGATTCCAGAGGAAAAGATTATGAATAGATTTTTCCTGAGCATGTGTGAGATGCCACCCTAGGGAGCCTCTGACACACTGGCCGAGACATGGCATGGAGGTGGGTGAGTCTTATGTCAACAGGCTCTGTGCAGTTAAGATTCAGGTAGTCATGTGAATATGATCGCATCTGAATCCACAGGCTGACATATATGTACTTAAAAACAGTATTGGTTTAAAACTAATAGGATAAACAAAAATTTATTCAATATAGGAGAAATCTTTTCTGTATGCTGAAGAATAAATTGCATTGTAGTGCCATAGAAATCTCACCTGAAAAATAATTTACTTCCTGGAATCCAATAAATGTTCCAAAACTAATTTATATCATCTTAGTAGACTGTAGGAGTAATTTATATATCATTTCCACTTCTATCTCTGTAAAATGAGCATAGTAATATTTGGCACCACATAAGCTTACAAATTGCTTAGAGAACAGATGTTATACATTTTGTTTTACTCAATTTTTAAAGTTACATTTCCTCTTAACAATTTTTTATACAATATTGAGGATTTGATGCGAAAAAAGCAAGAAGTCCTAAAGAAGTATTGATATTTCATCTACACAAAATACCAACAGCTGATGAAGAATTTTAAATGGATTAGTAATTTGAGGTCCCTCTCTATATTGAACAGGTTTCTTGCCACCTCAGTTTTTTATCACAACATCTGTTTCTCGTTAGCAAAAGCAAGCTGTTGTTTTCCAGTGCTTGAAGATATTCACATGCCATCTGATGCAAACTTTAAGACTAATATCTGCACTTGCTGCTCCATATTCTTTGGAACCGGAAGAGTTTGGTCACCTTTTTTTTTTATCAGAGAAAAAGCATTTGGATTATACTTAAACAAGAAGAGGAAACGGTAAATTCAGGCAATTAGAAACTTTGCTATTAAAATACAGAGAGTATGAACCCTGAATTACTCAGTATCACTGAACTTGCTGACTAATTGCTCTCCTCTCCACTGCACTTTATTGCTATAGATTAATCAGAATGTGATCAGTAATCGTTGCCTAGATCTGTTCTTCTGCCTCATCTGATCTAGTAATTGCAGTCACAGGTGCAAAATGGAAAGCAGACATATCTTGACAACTTGGCAACCAAAACATTACTAAGTAGGAAGGCAGGAAGACTGGCTTTTCTCATCTACATAGAAGGCCTGAACATATTCCCAGGAACAATTATTCCGTTATACAGTCTCACTTGTTTTTGGCCACAGAACAAAGGAATGGACAAGCAAAGCCTAACACAAGACTAGGAAGTTCATTTTGATTGACCCATCCATGAAGTCTATCCATTAAATCATTTTTTCTCAATAGTCTGTCCTGTGGAACACTGGTGTTCACTGAAATACTAATAGGTATTATTGGGAAAAAATTTCAATTAGTCAAGCAGGTTCCAAAAAAGCTAAACAGAATTTCCCAATCATATAGATTTTATGGCTCTTTAATGTGATCATTTCCACTTTTTTTTTAACTTTGCATTCAACGTTCTTTTTAAGGCATAATGGTTTGGGGGGAAGTGTACTAGTTTTATATCTCTGTCACTTGATAACTTTGCAATATTGGCCCAATTCTGATCCTGTTTCCCCATCGTAATGTGAGGATGCAGGAAAAAAAAAAAGGATTTTGTAGGTTTGTAGTAAGGAATAAAAGAAAAAAAACTGTGTAACATACCTATTACTCAATACATGGAACTTATTTTCACATGATTAGGTACTTCACCATAAAACTGTCAGTCCACAAACTTTTTTTTTTGCCATAAACCCATTCTTTTTGCCATAAGCCATATTTGGCTGTGCCTTTATCTTTAAAGACTCCACCAGAGGCCTGAAAGTTTTGCCTCAGTCTCATATACTATCCCTGTCCCCAAAAAGGGGGTAGTCCCAGAGGCCAAGTACATTTCATTTGGCCTATTTCACTCTGGCCAAATAATTCCTTAGTATTCTAAAAGTTAACTTTGTTTTTTGAGTTCTATTCTGGACTGAGTACAACTATAATTTCAGTTGTTCATGAGTTTGTTCCTTGCCATTAGCTTGCATAGCCAAGAGTTAACTACCTTTAAAAATTAAATGGTATCTCTTCAAGCTCAAAATGAATTAGACCATGATGGTTCCCTTGGTCCAAGGATAAATGCCATGGATATTAAAGAAAATAGTTCTAATGTCATGAAACAGCAAAGGTCAGATAGGGTGAGATGATTACTCTCATACTTATTAATATTACTTTGCATTTAGATAGCCCCTCTCCTTTGCCGGGCTCATTCTTATTCCATCCCATTGCTTAGAATCTGAGCAGATTGTGGAGCTCCTGATGACATCAAGGGTGATCCTAATGTAGAAGAGAAGTTGCAAATCAAGACAGGACTGAGTAATTAACCTTTAAAGTTTATGTGCTCACAATGACCTGCTATCTGCAAACCTGCAAAAATGAGCTTAAATGAAAATAATGCCCACACAAAACTTAAATCCTGTCCTGGGACTTCTGCTTTTTCTGGATTTTAGGTTTAAAAAAGATACAGATTTTTAAGTGGCAACAATGTTTGTGTTTGTGCATGTGTGTGTGTGTGTGTATGTTTGGAAAGTTTGAATATTTATCTAAGTCAGACATTACTAGATGTGCTAACATGTTTGTGCTTGTCATTGGAATAATGGACTCAAGAAAATAACACAATATACTAGGTTAGTTGTTCTCAAATGTAAATGTACATTAGACTCATTTGAAGATTTTGAAAATGCAGATTCCCAGTACCACATTCTGATACTACATGTTTGGGGTGATGCAGTAGAGTCCACATTTTAAAAAATCACATCTAATGAATTTTGATGGAGGAGGTCAGCAGACACCATTATAAATGGATTTTTTAATATAACTTTTTATTTACCATGCAATAAATGCTTCCTTCTACTATCCTAGCCGCTTCCCGGCCTATTGACATGTTTTATTTATCTTTACAAATGTATAGCTTGAGCCTTTCTGCAGAGCATATTTTTACTTTGGGGCCTTCTTACCTATCCATAACAGAATCATGGTTTGAGCAATAGTTCTCATGCCCCACCCCTACTTCTGGCCCCTCACACTCTCAAGGGCCACCATCTTCCCTTTTACTAAGTAGGAACAATTAGGCTTTTTCGACTTCCTTGCCTGGATCTTTTTCTAGCCACCTCGCTTAAATCAAAGAAACAGCTACCACTTTTCCAAGATTAACTCTACCACCTGTGCTCTTTACGTCATCCATATTTTCCTTCTTCATTACGTCAATTATTTCTTTATTATTATTTCCAGTCTCTGGATACTTTTCCTTTGCTCATGTATGTTCAGGCCTCTCTACTCCCCCAAAAAGTCTTTCCTTATTCAGTGAGTCAGGTTACTCTTCTCTTTTCCCTCACCATTAAACTTATATAAACAGTAGAGTTTTTCATGGCTTTTATTTTCCTATCCCTATTCGTTTCCCACTGCACCAGATTCTGCTCTCACATAGCTACATTTGGTTTCAACCTCTCTCCTGAAACACAGGCACTACCACTCAGTAGAAATTGCCTCTAGAAGTTCTAAAAAACACCTCAAACTAATTATTTCTAAAACCAAACTTCCTTTCAAAAACATACAGATGTCTTATATTTTGGGAGTCAGTTAACAGTATCAACATCCAGTTGTCCAAGTTCAAAACCTCATCTAGTCTTTTCTTTTTCTCACCTCCCAAATATAATCAGTTCTCAAGTTCTGCTGAATCCATCATAAAAAGCTCTCTTAATATTCTCCTTCAGCTGCTTCCACTGCCACTGCCTTCATGATATTTCCTGTTGTCTAGTCCCTTTTAACTTTTTTCATCTTTGACACTTTTCCAGAGTCTCTTTCTAAAACAAAATGAGGCCATGTTATATATACCCTTATTCTTAAAAAGTCTCAATGGCTCTTCATTACCTACAAAATAAAGGCAAAATGCTTTCATTATACAGAATAACACATAATGCATACTTGCCAAAACAATTGAACCTGAATTTATTCAAACCTCCAGCTCTAATTTGTTTACAGAATATACAAAGAAAGAGAAGCATGTTAAATGACACCTCAAAGTTACAGTCAGCCAAATCCAAAGAGTCAGAATTCTACAAGACCAATGACCCAATTGCTTAAAAGAGATATATAACATGTTTTAAAAAGCAAGGGCAAGAGGGAGAACTGTTAAGAATTAATATGCAATGTATTGTTGTTTTAGAGGCAACTTGGTTGAGTATTAGATTATATTAAGGAAATATATTTCTAAGTTTATTAGATGTATACATACAGTATAGTTCTGTTTTATTTTTTAACTTATTTTACATTAGGTATGCATACTGAAGCATGCACAGATAAAATGAATTTACTTTAAAATATTTCAGGGATGGAGGTGGTAAAAAGGAGAGAGAGAAGAAACATAATTGATAAATATTGATAACCGATGAAATTGGATGAGCAGTAAGGATGATGTCTACTTTTGTGCATGTTTGAAATTTCACATAATAAAAAATGCAAAATAAAAAACATCCTGTTTGTGGTATTCAAAACCATTAACAATCCTGCCTCATCATACCTTTCTAGTCTTACCTTTAGGCATTCACTACCATTACCTCTATAT
This sequence comes from Cabassous unicinctus, assembly GCA_029593785.1. Taxonomy (NCBI): domain Eukaryota; kingdom Metazoa; phylum Chordata; class Mammalia; order Cingulata; family Chlamyphoridae; genus Cabassous; species Cabassous unicinctus. The sequence goes on from JAQZBX010003130.1 coordinate 38,493, forward strand.
TTTACTTATCATGCCAAGTACTTTCATACTAGATCTGGGTTCTTGACATTCTCACATGCTCTGGTCTTTATTCTGGAGAAAGCCAAATCACCTCTTACAAATAAATTAGTAATCTAACAGAAATTGTGTGACTACCTACTCATTGCTCTATGCAGGTGTCTTGTTGCCTTAGCATGTTCCAAACCTTGGCAGTAATGACATGTTTGGAGAATATAAAACATGGTCTTTCTGTTTACATGGCAGATGTAGAAAGGTAGCTCCAACTTGGCTAATGTTTATTTTATAAATGTTGAACTGGGATTCTATAACTTTAATATGAAATGATAGATACTTAAATGAAGTGTTGGGTTCCTTCTCAGTAGGTGCAGATTTTAGGAACCTGTGGGGCATGTCCATCATTATGGTCAAACTCTATTATCTGTCACATTAGTGTTGGGCATTTAACCACTATGATATTCATTCTGAGGTTGGAATGTGTACTTTGGTGATGAACATTTCACTGAAATTGTATTTTTGAATATTGTGTAATATTTCACATGAATTTTCTTAAATATTATTCCTAAATCTATTAGCATAAATGGGCAGTTTTTAAATCTGAATTAACTTACGAGGAAAAAAGAAGCATCAATTAGGCAAATTTCTGAATAAAACTTGCCTCTCCCAATTTTACCACTCACTAGCCATTATTTTTCAAATCTATGAGCAGCCATTATAATAATATTAACTATGATGAACACTTTGTATGTTAATGTGGATGTAAATTGAACTCCAGAAAAATGTCTTTTGTCATTTTCCATTTGTTAATATTCACTTGAAGTAAAGGGATAGCCCTCTATTTTCCATATGCAGTTAAATAACTTACTATTCACACATAATCACTCTTTCCAGATGCAATTAGAGAGAAGATTAGATTCAGACTTACCAGGAAATCTACTGTGGAGGTTGGCATCACAATTGTAGCTATTGAATTGTGCAGACCCCGGAAGTACTCTAATTGTTAGAAGCAGCAGCAACCATATTTGTTCCATTGCAAAACCTAAAAAAGAGTTATCATCATGTGGACATCACCAACCTTCACTCCCACTCACTGGAAAGACTGAAGCTCTGTCTCAACCTTACTGATCTCAGTGCTGGATATATGGTTTACATCCACGTAGTCAAAGCTCATTAAAAGCCTGAGTATTACCAGAAATAATTGTCAGCCATGAAAGCATAGATTTGGGTAATAGTTTTCAATATTATTCTTACTCTTTGGCTTCGGTTTCCTAAGAATGACAAAGCCAGGCTTTTGTAGTAGAAGAGCTAAGGTATAAATCATGGATAAAGTTTCACAAAAGAAAAACTGTTTATTATATATAGAAAGAACTCAAACCTAGTATCTGACAGATTAAACTTGCATAGCTAGACAGACTGGCCAATATGGAAGCAACTCTGCATTTGATAACACCTGTGTACATAAAGCAGCGGTATTCAAACACTTGATCCTACCTTCTGAGACAATTCTCAATTCTCTTAATGACCAAACAATATCAGAATACTTGTCTTAATTACTAAATACTTTCAAAAAACCTTTTTATCCCTCAACAGAGGAATTTCAGACTACTGCCACCTCTCAAAAATCAATGGTTTGTGCATCATTTTTTCAAAAAATAGATATAAAGCAAAAGGAAGAACATGAAAACACAATATTTAGAAAGACAACACATGTCCCCCAATGACTGCTTCTTGGCAAGTCATAACTGATACAGATATATGAAATCATTGAATTCTTATGAGAAAGTAATAGTAGGTGTATTTTTTAAAAAGTCTGTGGTGAATTCATTGAACAAATAAATAGGAATTGACTTTAATATTTAAACACCAGTCAGTATTTTCCTTAATGGATATTTTTTCCCGATTATCTTGAAAAAGTTAAAGCAGCTTTCAGAGTGCCCAACTTATCTTCAGAGCACAATCTGTACATTGAAAAACAATCTTTTGAGTTGGTGGTTTTGGTCTATGCATAAAAAGCAGAAAGAAAGTAACCCTTTAGATTATTTAATCAAATAATTTAGTGCATTTTAAAAGCTTGGGGTTTTGGGAAAAAATGGCATTTTAAGTTTCCTTAAAAGATCTGCCTGTAGATGATTAATCAAGTCTGCAACAAAAGGAAGGAAATACACATAGCATTTGAATCATTTTAGAATACCAAGTTTATGGTGAACAAAGTCACTTTGGTGAGGATGTGGGAAAGGAAGGCATGAGTTTACTATCTAAAATAGACTGAAAAGAATATGAAGTCAACAGGAACTTCCTTCCTTCAGCATTATAAAATACTACTCAGGGACAAACCTAATGACTTTTGGTAGAACATCCATATGTCTGGTTAACTCTGATCCCCTGAGACAGTTCATAAAACAAAAGCTCACACAAATGAGTGAGTCAGACCCTGGCCTCTCTTGGCCACACTTTTGTCTTCACTGAGTTTCGAAAGAATTGGAAGGTTCTGCTCTTTCTGGAGTCCTTGGAAGGCTATTAGGAAAGAGAGCAGTTTGGTTCTGAGTAGTAAACCCCACCACACACTTAGTCTCTGCCTTGCCTCTCCTGTCTCATGATGGCCCCCTTAGCTCACAGATCCCCAGGGATTCAGAGACTAGAATGGTAGTTGGTGAGTTACTTTCATTATTCTGAAAAGCTTTCTAGCTTTTACATTCACAAGACAAAAGTAATAGAGAAAGCACTGAGTACTAGAACATTTACCTATAGTCTCTCACTTTCATTCCCTGTAATGATTGGGTAAGGTTAGAATTAATACCGCATGTACAGAGAGGAAAAAAGAATCTCAGGAAGTTTAACTGACATGGAAAACAAGTGGAGAAAGTAGGATTCAACCCCAGGTCTTTCTGATAACAAAGTTTACTGCATGTGCCACCTAAGTATTATCTGTGTTATTAAATAAGCTTAGTGTTTTTCTCTTTGCCATCTAGCATCTGCTGTTTTCCTTTGCTTTTTTAAATTGTGCAATCTATTTAATAGATATCTTTATTTGATAATCAATAAACAATTTTTATGTAATGGATGTGATTTGCTTAATAGAACTATTTTATAATATGGTATTATAAGACAGAAAATTATAAAAAGGGGGGCCTTCGTTGTGAAAACATAGACAAAACTGGATGCTCCATGTTTACCAAAAAGCTTGAGAAAACCATGCCAACTGAAATAACTAAGATTGTCCAAAAGAGGTATGCCTCTGTCCTTCATCCTTTGAACAGAGCTTTCAGCACCTTATGAAGATTAAAACCCATAATAAGTTGTTGGTTTGTTTTTTGTTTTTTTGTTTTTTTGTTTTCTTTTTAATGAAAAAGTGGTAGAGATAGAAGACAGCTTGCTATAGAAGAAAATGCATTGATTTTCATATCAACAGGCATTGATTCAAATCGCTCCTCATTCATTCACCCAATTTGTCATTTGAAAATCAAGATAATGGTCATAAGACTCCACAAAGCGCAAGTGCATAAGGAGCATATCATAGTCTGAACATACAGAAGGCATTCGAGTTTTAGTTTCAGGGCCGCCGCATTGATGTTCAGGTTGTGTGCTGCACAAGGGCATCCAATGAAGGGTGACGATGACTGGGCCTGTGCCCCTTTGTTCAAGCCACATGCTCTGGAGCAAGGCTGTGCCACACAAAGTCACCCCATGTGCTAGTAGCAGCCCTGATTAGTTCAATCACATTTCTATATTTACAATGATATTTGTACTGATCTGTGTTTAAATATCAAAATGCATTAAGATGGGAATTTTAACAAGATACCCACAACTCTCGTGTAGGCAGTATCCACATTTTGAATTCCTGCAATATTGGCAGTGCTTAAGGAACTGTCAAGACTTCAGGAGACTCTATATTCCACAAAATGGCAACTATTTATTTATAAGCATCCCATCCTCAACTCTATCTTCATCACTTCCCCTGCACATAGAATACCTGAGCAGCGACTCGCAGTACCAAGCTTGGAGCTGCTACCTTGCCACAGTCACTAAAACTCTTTTCTGAAAGTGGGTTTTCTTAGAATTTGTAGACTGTGTTGAGACTCATTACATTCATCGAAGCATCAAGCTCTGGTTGCTCAGGTTCCCTAGCTCCTGGGTGGATGCATTGTACTCCAATGTATTCCAGTCTTAGAGGAAGTTAGTGGAGCTCCATATCAGAAAGTAGGACCAGATTTCTGAAGTTCACTCTGGGATGACCTGAGGTGCTTATGTCCTATGTGGCTCCAGTGAACTCTGGTTAGAAAATCTGAGCAGAAGAGTTTTTCATCTTCTCCACTATACCTAAGTGCAGCAGCGAGGCCCCTACTTTGTTGCTAACAATAGTTTGCAGAACTGCCTAACCCAGCCACTATTATAAAATATTATTAACAAAATACCTAGATAATAATGACCTTGAAGATCTCTGCACACAAGGGTTTTGTACATGTTTCTTAACTTAGTATCTTCATAAATATTAAGTTTTTGTGCTTAGTAAATATAAAAACTAAGTTGATGGGTAGAAGGAGAAGAAAGAAGATTGTATGTACCGTATTGAATTTCAAAGAATTTAGGAGTATTGATTTTAAAAAAAGACATCCACATCTCTCAAACTGGGACTAATAGGCCCTGTGTTTTATATTTAGCAATACAAAGGAAGTGATATGTTAATTATTTGCAGTCAAATATGTCAATATTTCTCATATTAAATTTTCTTTTAAAAATGATACCTTGAATTTCTTTTAAAATGTGAATTTCTAAGTTATTTGCTTTAGAATTAATTTGGAGTCAGAAAAAAGTAATTTCACTGTCACTCCTTTCTCAATTTTATGGAAAGTGATATAATTCTGTCACAAACACTATTCTCAAGTTTTTATATATAAAAAATCTTTTTCAACCTTTCACTTATTGAGATCTGTTATGCACTAGGCATGGCATTGTGTTTAATATTTAACTACTGGCATAGATATAATTTTTACCCATGATACAAATGTGGAAATAGAGCCTTAAAGTTTTTAATTGACTTGCCCAGGGTCACAGACCCAGTAAATGGCAGAGCAGAATTCAAAATCAAGCTCAATCTTTGGAATTATTACACTACTCTGTTTGACTAAATTGGAGTTTGTCAAATAAATAGAATTAATGACCTGCTAATTTTCAGGAATTAAAATATATTAATAATGTACATTGAAAATATTCTTTTAACTAAATGATTCCAATGATTAAGGCACAATAATTTTTAATATCTACATTATTGGCATAACTCTATTTCTTTTAAACAATGAGTGCAATAAATAAAGAACGTTATTCTGCTTTTCATAAACTGATTTAATGATAGTACTAGTGAGGGTTGAAAGCTGATATTGTATCAGTCTGTCTTAAGCACTTCACAAGTATTTTCTGACTATGAGAAATGTAATATTATTCTTCTTATTCTGAGAATGAGAACTCTAAGGCACAGAAACTGAAGTCACGTTTCCAAGGTTAAACAGATAGCAAGTGTTAGAATCAGATTCAAAACCAGACACAAAGACTCAAGAAACCACCCTCAAACATAATATGGTACCACCTCCCCAAAAATGATTCATATGACATCAAACAAATGGAAATTTGGCAAATTCTTGGTAAATATGAACCCCAACATAAATTTGTTGATACATTCATTCATCAAATAATTATTGAATGCTTCCAGATGCCTGGTACTTCCAGAGGGCTGAGATAAAGCAGTTAGAAAAAGTTTTACCTGAATAGAACTTACATTTGAGTGAAGGAAATTAGAAACCAACAAGAGCTGTAAGCAAAAAACACAATATATTTGTGATAAGTACTTTGGAGAAAAATAAAGCAAGAAGAATAATAGGAAGTTTTGAGGTAGAAGGAAATGGATGTTGCAGTTTTAAATAGGGTGGTCAGTATATGTAATTCATCCATATAAATGAAGCTTGGGAAAATAAAAGAACAACTCTAGTTATGAACTGCCTGATTTATCTGTCTTTAATTTGTATTTCACTTTTTTTTTTTTTTGCTATTTAGGCACTTTCCAAATACAACAGACTTTTTCAGTGCATAAATTATTCTCTGGGAATAACTTGCACACTTTGAAAAGCTGCATTAACCTTTTCAGATGAATAAAGGTGGCTCTTGGTACCTGAGAAATCTAATTTATTAAATAGGACCTTATGACCTGAGAAAAATGTGAACATGTTCGAAGTGCCTTTACTCTCAAGAAATAGCTTTTGTAGAGACAAATGGGCTCAACACTCTATCAAAGTTTCATATTTCTTTAATTTTAGTAGCTTTCATGTAGACAGGGCTGTTTTAGTTGGGAGGAAAATAGAAAATTCAAACCAAATATCATTTCTTCAGGTATTTAAGCATCAATGTAAAATTTATGCATTTTTTCACTAAAGCTGGTTGTTTTTTCATACAGATCACGAAATTTTGAAATGGACTTTTTGGCGTTAGTGCCCACCCCGCTCCTCTCATCCCTAGCCACTCTCTACACTTACTGACCAGCTACATGGCACAGGCTTGGTGTCCCCTACAGGGGAGAGGCCCTCACTCCCAGGGCTTGTATCAGAAATGGTTCATAGCTAGCTTTAAAGGCCTGGAGTTTTAAAAGTTCCCAGGAAATGAGAGGAGAAGAAATGTGTATAATTTGACAGAAATCAAATTTTAGTTAAAGAAATGAAACCCTACTCTGACCTTTGAGGCAACCGATAGGACTCAGGTAAGCTCTGAGGCAGAGGCACTGATATATAGTATTACACAGAATTGTCTCTGGAAAGAGGGCATATTAGCTTGCCCTCCAATATCACTGGTTTTAAAGTGCTGAGGACCAGGACTATTTAATGAAGAAACATGGTTTCTGATGAGGTGTCTAGGCTGAAGCTCTGTATTCTTTATTTCTCTATTTTGCTTGGACTAGAAGAAACCTATATTACAAAGGAAAATGAAAATATAAAATCGTGATTAGAAATATCCATGTATACACATAAGCATAAGCAGTCTTTAATGTAGAGTGTAAGTGCCCTTGCCTTGTTAAGCAAAGAATAAAACACAGGGTGTACTTTCAGAATCATGCCTCAGACAAAGAAGGAAATATGTTTAGTCATTAAGAAGAGAGTCAGAAAGTTTATGACTTTAAAGATGCTGATGTATACTGTAAGGAAATATGAATGCTAAAGGCTGTTCCCTAAGGAAAAAACCTACTTCAATTTTCACTGATACAAAGGGAGCGCTCATTTATTTCCCTTTGTCTACCTTCCTCGTTTATCTTTCTGTTGAGAGTTTCTCTAGTAATCTATGGGATTTAAATGATTTATCATTTTAGTTTAGAACATTCATTTTAGTACCTTGGGGTTGTTTCTGTTTTTGTTTTTTGTTTTAGGTATGGAGGCTAACTGAATGCACTAAGTCACTTTAAACACTTATTCTTAATAATTCACCAAGTTCATTTTCAGGATACTTGTATACTTTATTCTTCTGAAACAGCTTTGAGGATATGTTGGTATATTGACCTCCTTCTTTCATTCATGGCAAATTAATAATAAAATTATAATTTAATTATTTATCATAAATTCTCATTCTCCTCTAACTGATTAAACAATTGACTCTTTAGTATGATTATTTCAGAATGAAAATATTTCTTTCAAAATAAAGATGAGATCCAAAATATTTATGAGCAGGCACAGTACAGGAATTGACTCATCAGAAGGGATGCCAAGCTGATTTATTCTGGGTGAATATCAATCCATTTCTCAAAAATCAAAAGTATTTACATAGGTACCAAAAATGATAATAGAAAGATAACCTTGTATCTTAGTCATCTCTTGTCTATGAATAAAAGAGTCCTTTTCCAGTAGTATTCCACTACCTGAAATTCCTGTGTTAATTCATTTATTTATTCATTCATTCCACAAATATTTATTGATCACTTTCTAAGTGTCAGACTCAGGGTACTGCGGATCCAGTGATGAGCAAAACAGATGTGGTCTTTACCCTCACACAGCTTTCTGTCTACAGAGGGATACAGTCATTAAGCTAAAAATCACATCCATAAAAATATACTTACAGAATAAAAGCACAGAGTGTTTCAAAAAGTATAACAGGAGAACCTAATTTAGATGGGACATGTCAGGGAAAGGTTTTCTGAGACATGCCATTTCTGAGAATTAAAAGATTAATTTGTGTTAGTTAGATAAAAACTAGAGAACAGCATTCCAGGTAAAGCAAACTGCATAACCATAGATCCTGAAATGTAAACACAGTCAATATTTTGTGAAATTTGAAAGAAGGTCCATGGTGCCAAGCCAGGAGAAGAAGGCCAGAAGAGAAGTCTGAAGGTACAGGCAGGGAGGCTGTGGTTCACCATTTTTCATGGTGGGATGAAAAGCTATTGAAGGCTTTTGAATTGAGGACTAAGATTTTAATACTGGGAATAGAGGGAACTGAAAAGTTTTAAAATATTATTTTGAAAGGAATTAACGGAACTTGGGGTTGAATTACATGTACAGAGTGAATGAGAGACAAGAGTCAAGATGACTCTCAAGTTTCTTTCTTAGTCAAACAAGTGAATGATAGTATCATATATTGGATCAGGAAAAATGTAGAGGTGGTACTTACAGGAATAGGAGCAGGGGTGGAAAGTAGACAAAGATATTAGTGGATTAGGCACAAATGCATTAAAAATCTAGTATTTCCATTTGGAAACTGAGGCATCATAAAATATAAAAACCCATATTGAAAGGCAGTATGGAAATCTTGTTTTAAGTTGCAAGAGTAGGCCTCTGTTCATTACCACATAGGGACTTACATAAATAAAATGTGTACCAACGGTAGACTGTTTCTAACACGTTCAGAAGAACAGTGCCTTACAGAGCAGTTAGGGTCTACAGTTATTTCAATTAGTCAAAATTACCTGTGAAATCCCTTAAGTTGTCCATCCTTGTGTGGAATTCATGAGTAGAAGAATATTATTTTGAATGGGGTTTCATTCCTGATCATTTTTGTTGTCCCACAGCTCTCCACCATTGGAAGCAGAGAACAGAACTCTGCACAACTGTGACTTTCAAACAGTCTTATTTTAAACTCAAAGCAGATAAATAGCTATAAAAATTCATGGCTTTGACTGCTGGAGACAAAGGAGACAGTGGCTCACCAACAACACCTGGGCTGTAACTTTAAGAGCTAAGCTTGGACGACTGAGCATGAGGTTTGCATTAAAAGCCACAGAGAGGATGTGAGATAGGATATGTCATAAATGCAATGCTCTGTCCCACAGGAAAGCACTGGCGGAAGAGTGGGAAAAGCATGAGTGTTTAGACTTTGTCATGGGGCTTTCTTTCTATTTCTCCCTGTGGATAAGAAACCCAGGTAGTTATGTGGAATCTAGAAGCAGAAGGGAAAGGAAATATGCCTGGCCTTTTAGTATGACACCTTGTAGGTGGTGTATCAGAGTGTCCCATTCTAACATAAGGAAGACAGAATTGGGACTCAATGGTGGTAGGATATATCTAGACAGAGAGAAGGTTTGAGATACAGCCTTGTCTATACAAACTATACAGTCTTAGTTTTATCAGTCTTTCCATGCTCTTCCAAACGACAAACTCAACTGTCATGGAGAATATCTTTAAAATCCTCCATAACCCCTCAAGAGAACCAGAGATGATAACTGAAAATTGAGATGTGCTATGTCTTAGTGGGGGCCAGGAAGTACTTGGTAGCTACAACATGGATGGACTAAAGCCAGGGGACAGCTGGGGGATGTGGTAGACGTCCTGAGGAACAGAAGAATCAGTAAGATATTAAGTGTGTAGGGGAGGATGTATGTCACTGGCGGGAAATGGGACAAATGCCTTCACCATTTTAAGAAAAGAGATCATAAATTATGCCAGCCATAATGAACACAGCAACAGTGATGGATGGTACCCAAAGACCAAACAAATGAGAATTCTTGGCTGAGGACAATTAAGTTGATAGGATGATATAAGGACTAAATACCCTCACCAAAGTCAAGAAGAAAAATAAATATGAAAGTAGCTAATGTATACAGTAATTACTATGTGCCAGATCCTATTCTAAGAGTTTGATCAATATTACCTCTTAATTCTCACTACAACTTTATGAGATAAGTATAATAATTATCCCCATTTTACAGGTGAGGGAATTGAAGCACAGGGATGTTAAGTACTTGCATTGTTACTCAGCTAGAAACTAATTGAGATGGGATCTGAACCCCTGCAGGTTTCTGGTTCCAGAGTTTGTGCACTTAAACCTGCACTATACTGTCTCACTACCCTCTCTTTCTGGACGTGAAAGTTAGGAGAAGGGGGATGAAAACATTGACTATGACAATAATAACTCCCAAAGAAACTAAATTTTAAAACAGCGGTGACATAATTTTAAGCCAGACATCTTGAAACAGCAAGCTTAAATGTTTCCTGCCATGACTAGAAAAGCAGCCTCTTGTATAATTTGAGTTCACTTAAAGAGAAATAACCAAAACTTCATGTGGATGTATCCAAGATATAAATTAGCTTTATGTATAAAACCACATACAGAGACACACAAACTCTCAAAGAACTCTTCATGCTAGCTTTTCTTCTCACAACTGAGTAGATTATTGTCTTTGGAGATGAGATCAATAGTTTGTATTACATTCTTAGAAGCTGGGGCCACCACAGAATCCAATACAGCCTTGAAATGTGGAGATTCCAATCAGATATTATTTCCCATGTTTTTATTTTACTTTCTCTATCTATTCATCCTTCTATCTATGTTGTTTTCATTGTTGAATCATTTGGAAGTAAGTTTTAGACATTTTGATTCTTAATATTTTAGCACACATCTCCTAAAATTAAGGAATTTCTTCACATAACCATAATACTATCAATCTCAAGAAAATTAGTTAATTCATAATAGAATCCAATTCCATATTAAAATTTCTTGACCAAAAACATATAATACAGCTTTTTTCCTCCAATAGGATCCAAACACAGACACTAAACAGATAAAATGACTAAATGCAAAGGTTTACCATTGCATTTGATTTCATATCCCTTTAGTTTCTTGTAATCTAGAAAATCCTGCTGTTTAGATATTGTTTTACCTCTGTAAGAATTGTTTGGTCCTATCAGACCCGAAGAATATGAGGAAATGCAAGATTTAGTCAAATTAAGAAACATGTAAAAATGGATGAAAAGACATTCAAATATCTTAAGAGTTAAGAAATGAAAAATCAAGTATTGAGAACAGCATAGTTAGAATTGCAGGGAGACTTAGGTAACTTGAATCTAGGAGACATTATAAATATGGGTTATATGGATGAGGTGAGTTATGTGGACTATGAAAACAAGACCAACCCTTTTTCTAACTTATCAAGTCCTTGTATAGATTATAAATAGTGTTTGTTATGTTGCTTGATGGCCACAAATAAGAATCTACCCAATGTCCAAGCCAAAACATCTGGCTATTAAGCAGTCGCAGTTAGTTTAGAAGATAATTGCTTTCCTGTTGGGTTAGTAATTCTTAACCCCAGGAATATTTAAGCATAAAAGTTTTTAAGAGAATAAAAATTAGGGAATTAATTTCTTGTGTTAAGGAATCTATGCATATTGATACTTTAAGTAGTTTCAATGATTAAGAGAATGTGACCTATTTACATAAAGTGAGTCGTCATTCTGATTTAAAATGTGTACCTGAGTAATCAATTCAGACTTTTTATATAAAATTGAAATCCTACCAAGGTTATATATATTATTGAGATATTTAAGAAAACTTAAGACAGATCAAATTCAGAAATTTATTTTTTTTAGTTAATTAAATGCTTGAGATGGTTTATATGTTATGGCAGATAATTCCTCCCAACATTTTAAAATGCCTTTTATAAATTTAGTACATTTGATTTCCTTTTCAGTATTTCAATTAACTACTTTTGCATATAAAATCAAACATTATTTATAGACCTCTTTAAATGATTGTTAAAGTCTACTAAACTTACAGAAAAAAAAAAGAATTTAAACTTAAAAGCTTAAGGAATAGCTATATTGGGGGATTTATAGCTTTAATTGAATATTAATTCTTAAAATCTTTTTAATATATTTTCCCACAATTCAATGTGAGACATTAAAAAAAACTCACACTAAACACAGAACAAATTAATTGGAATGCCTTCAGAAACCATGTTAAATGAATTCATGTCTTTAAACCCTAAATCATATTTTACATGCTTAGATTAAACAAGAAAACTAAGACCAACTGAAGGAAATCAGTTTGATGTTGTCCTTGTCACATTTACACAGCATCATAAATAAACTCATTGACTGGAATTTCAGGAAAACTATTCATACTATTTAAATCTATTGAATTTCTCTCTCTTTTTTTCCTCAAGAATATATAATTGAATTTGTTCACGTTAAATGCCAGTTTGATGTGCCTTCACTAAATGCACAGAGTATGTGTTTCTGTCCTCAAAAGGTCTTTAATAAAAATGGAAACATTTCAGCTTTATATTAATTACATTATCAACAATAAAATTTCTGGAAGATCATATAGGAGAATGTCTTTATGACCTTAGGATAACATAAGATTTCTTAGAGGAAAAATTGCTTTATCATCATAAATTGTAGACTGGACTTCCCATTAGCTTCCTTTTAGAGGCTCACTAAGGTATTGTGTTGTCTCTATAATTCATATAACATGACACACCACATACCCTCACACACCCTTGAATAAATATAACCATAGACCTGGGCTCTGGTTTCTCATTGTCACTAACCATCTGTGTGGCTTGGGGAAAGTCACACAATGGGGCTAGTTTTCAGTTACCTCATGTGTGAAATGAAGTGTTGGACTGAAAGATGACTGAGATGGCTTTCAGCTATAAAGAACTTGTGAATCCATGATGTTTTAACAACTTCAGGAGAAAATAGTGACAAATTCCCTTGGGCCTTCTTTCTAAAATGACCTCCCTTATCAGAATTTAGACCTAGCTGTATCGGGGAGATTTTAGAGATCTGCTCCTTTCTCCTTTCCCTAGTCATGATAACTGATGAGGTAGCAAATGTTGCACCCAGAATGCCCTCATATCCACCCCTTGTCATTTTCTAAGAAATAAAATCAGCAAGGGGCCCCTCAGCCAAACCTCTGTGGTACTAAAGAAAACAATTAGCCCTTCCACTTTTGTGTGGTCCTATGCTTCCACAGACAAAAATGGTAAAATTAAGATTACAAAAAAAACGTAAATAAATTTCTCCTTGCTTTCACATTTTTGTTTGTATCCTCAAAGGCCTTTACAAATCAGTATTGTAAAATAAAATAGGCTACTGGTAATTTATACTAACACTTTATTCTGCCTCAAATACATTTTCAACCATGTTCTCATGATTTTTTAAATTGTTTTATTGGCCTGCTTGGGGAGCTATAATATTAACCTTCATGACATCATTCTGAGAAATAAATTGAAGCAAACAGAGCCACCTTTGTTTTTAGATGTAAGAATTGATGCCAAGTGCCCAAATAATTTTCCTGGGTACTTACATGCTTTTTGTAGGTAATAGAAAAGAAGATAACTAAAAGTAGCTCCTGAAATAAGAATTTCAAATACTCCCAACTTAACTGTTTCTAACAAAAAAATTGTATCCGCAAAGTACGACACTTTTGGACATCATAAAATCAGATCCACCAAAGTTTTAGTCAGTCAGGTCAATTAGCATATGTACACAAAAGCATTGCTTATGAATCAATGTTGAAATCATGAAAAATCTCATATTTAAATATATTTAAACTCACACCAACTGTTAAGATATGGACTATAGTTAGTAGCAATATTTTGACAATGCTCTTTCATCAATTGTAACACATGTTCCACAACAATACAAGGTTGGTGATGGGGTGATTTTTGAGAGTCCTGTATGTTATGCATGTTTGTTTTCTAAGTTCACAACTTTTACTACAAACTTATTGTTTATTCATGTATGAATGTTATACTTCAATAAAATTTTTTAAAATGAAAAAAAAAATGTGTGGGGGGAGAGAATATGGCAAACTGTTAAAGGCTGTACCATTATTTTGATTTTTGTATATTTGAAATTTATTATAATAAAAATTCAAAAATAGGTGACCTACAGATAACCTGTTCTAACTGTGGTACCTTGAATAAGTCATCTTTGCCCCTCTTGGACTGCCTAAGTATCTATAAAATAAGGACCTATGTGATCCAAGAGACTAAATTACTATAGCTAGATTATAGAACCTTTAAAATGGACATTCCTTCTTTTATCCAGTAGGGTTAGGGGAGATTTTTAGGCAGTAAGCCATTTAATATTTCTAGGACCAAAATTAATTATCCCAAGACATTGGAGAATGAGAGTTCTAGAGAGGAGGAAAGTTGTCATTTCTTAGGAAGATAGCTTAGGAGCTCTTGTGTCTTGAGTGAGATGAATATAATCCTGACAAAATGATAGCCCTTCTTTAGCCAGAGTTGGGAATATAAGGTATAACTCTAGACATTTCTTCAGCCCCTATCTCATTAAACAAAATAATCTCTGGGATCTGAATGAACCATCAATGCAAACTCAAGAAATGGATGTGGATGACATTAGGCAGGATAAGCTGGACGAGCAGTAGATCCCAGGCAAGGGTAAAGTGATCTTGGGAGAAAAAAAAGGAGGAGGGCAGAAGGGTTTATTTTTGAAGGTGAAATAGCAGATAATGTTCCATTGTCACTAGTAAATAAGAGGCCTTTGGAAAATTTGAACATAAATTCTAGCAAACATAGAAATATCACCTCTTCAGACTATTTATTTCACAATATTTTGGTAAATGTTCTGATCAAAGCAGTATGAAAACCAAGGTTGATCATGATAAAAATACCTCTAGCTCAAAGATTTATACAAAAGATTTCACCTGCAATGCATAATTAATTGCCAAATAAGTTATGTTGCATGTTTGGTTTGGTTTATTCATTGGACAGCTCTATGAAAATGATGAAATATAAATGAGACCCAAAAAATAGTAGGACTTAACACTTTAAAAATGCAAAGTAATCCCACTTTCTCCTACATATGATATTTGAAAAATATAAATAAATTAATGCTCTTCACTAAAAAGAAATCAAAACATTGGAACAAAGAACAGGTTTGTTTACAAACTATCTTCACACACCTGGAAATTTTTACCAATCCCCATAGGAAGATGATATACACCTGTAGGCCCTATTGAAAATCATGGGTTTAGATTAAAACAATATTTTCAATCATTATTGTGCTATGATATCATTTTAGTAAGTCAAGAACACTGTTTTCCATGAAATAGAATAGGATACGATAAGATGGAATGGGATGGAATGGAATGGAATGGAGTGGAGTAGAGTGGAGTGGAATGGAGTGGAATGGAATGGACAATGTTGGAGAGTACTGTGTGTCCTATTGTGTAAAATGCATATTTTCATAAGTGTAAATATATGTGTGTGTCTACTAAATCACAAGGTAAAATGTCTTACTATTATTCATGGTCACAAAGTTTGAAAGTCCCTGATTTAGAACAAGGTAGCAACATGATGTCCATGGGCTGAGTCTCCTACTCACAGACACGTTTTGACTGGCCTCACAAAAGAAGCAAATGAAGAAAACAGCATTTGAGAGACTAAACTACCCATAAGAACAATGTTGAGAGAGCATGTATTTCCCTGGTGTTGGCTAAGTATCCAATACTGGATTATAGAGTCTGGTTGATTATGTGTTTATGTCTTGGGTGAGATATTCCTTATAAATATATAGTAAGGAAGTAAAAGCAGTAGATATAGGATAATTTTTAAGAAGTTTGTGAACTGAAGGATAAAAATGGGAAGGTAGCTAGAAGATGTGGTGTAAGACCTGAAAATAAGTTCCCATATAATGTGCTGCCTTGACATCCAATAACAGAGGAGGCCCTTGAAGGGGCTAACTGTAAGTTCCCCTCCTGGATCCTCTAGCCAAACAGCCTTCCCTATTAAGGGGACCAGGTGCAGTTCCTCCTTATTCCTGAGTTACGGGTTTCAGTTCTCTGCCAAACCATAAAACTAATCAAAAAGCTAATCATGAATACTTTGCATTGTTGTGAAATATTTGTTAAGAAATTATGAAAGAGCATCATCAAAGTATTACTACTAACTATAGTCTGTATCTTACTCCCCTACACTTTTTTTAAAGGATTTATTTATTTATTTATTTACTTTTATCCATTTCCCCCACCCCACCCCGTTTTTGCAAAGTATTTGTGGTGGGTGATGTGTGGGAGCCCTGTATGATGTTATGCATGTTTGTTTTTTAAGTTCACAATGTTTACTGAACACTTATTGTTTATGTATGTTCATGTATGAATGAGATACTTCAATAAATTGTTTTAAAAAAAAAAAAAACAATCACGCCCTCCTGCAGGAACCAGGGGCACCTTACCTTCTTGTTACTACAGACCTGCTTCCCACAATGCCTTGTTGTTCACTGATCCTAATTGCAACCCTCGTGTGGCCCTGTGTAGAGTATGCTGTCCTCCTCCCCTGTGCTATGACTATGTGTTACTAATAAACTGCTGTTGCTCTCATTGTCCAGTGTTGAGTGCCATGTGTTTGATTATCCCCATAACCAATTAGGTAAATAAAGGGCATTTAAATAGAAAGGAATTGATATGAAGATGAAGTTTTTAAAAAGATGGAAAAGTTGATGGCAGAGAAGAAATGCAAAGGAAAGCCTTCAAGGTCCTAGAGTGAAGAGGGCAATTTAGAAGTGTATAATACAATAATGTTTTCTCCTTTGCCCATTAGTACATTGTTATTAGTTATCCATGGGGAATAAAGGCTGAGCATTCTTTTCCTTTCAAATAGATGGGAAAAGGTCAACTCCTTAAATAGATCATATAATTAACCATTTGTTGAGTAAACAAAGAACCAGAGCTGACATTTTTAGTTATGTTTTCAGGGATGAATTAGAATCACTACAATCAATTTTCTCTGTAGCTCGTAACACAAGAAAACCCCACATTTTCAAGGCAGTCTGGGATGGGGTGTATAATCTATAGCTAAAGAACAAAGAATGAGCCATGGAAGAATCAAGCTCCCAGCCTTTCGTTCATTCACCACGCTTACTAGTCACATTAAGCAGCCTATTACAGAGCTGGGCAATACAAAATTAGACCTTTTTAGGAGTAGAAACGTCACTAGCTAAAAACTTCATGTTTAAATTTCTCGTTAATTCACTGCTACCTGAAGAAGACTTATTCACCTTGAGAATTTTATGGAAGGGATCACAGGCTAATTCCCTCTTGCTTTAACACTGCCAGCAAGCCACCCTTTGGAAGTCGGTATGTGCTCAGAAAATGCAAATTCATATGGAGAAAAATCTTTAAAAAATATATTATTACAAAGCCCAGTAAAAGTGTGAGTTTAATATTTTTTTAGCCTTGAGTTAAGTGGTTCTCCACCCTGACTAATTTGAATTACCTGGGGAGTTTTAAGAAATATTGAAGCTCAAATCTCTCCCTGTCGCCCCACCCCCACCCCCGTGGTTCTAATAAGCATCCAGTGTTAAGAACCACTGAGATAAGGGAATAAGCATTACTCTACTTGAAATTCCATTTCCAGTTGCCTTTTTTTCATTGGTAAGCAGATTCCTTTTTTCTCACCATGACTCCACAGTAGGCATCTGAAAGCAGAACTTCCAAGAAAGAACAAAGCTGCCTGATGCTATAACATGACAGCTTACGCCTGCTGGAGGCGGCCATTCAACCACATACTTTATTTGGGAACCTCCTGAAAATGAATTAGGTTTTCACTTATTTAATATAGTTCTGACTATTAAGTGAAAGATATTGAATCAGAAGCAAAACATTTACAAGAAAAGAAGGAAGTCTCCACTGGAAGACTGTCCCTCCTGTGATTGTTCTCTAATAAATGTTATAGGATTTTCTGTTTCCTTAAATAATTATGACACTTTGCACCATGGTGGGGAGGGAGGAATACTAAAAATAGACTGCCTGATCATGTCAAATCCCTGATCAAAACCTTTCATCATTGGCAATACCTTTGAGGAGAAAGCCTAACTCCATGACATAGAAAAACAAAAAACAAAAGCTTCCAGGATAATGGTCCTACTTACTTGCCCAAGTTCAAGTCTCTAGGCCTCCATATTCTCCTATGCCCTTTAGACTTTGTACATTTCCCAAATGTAATAAATTATTTTAAACACCCATGTCTTTGCTCGCTTACTCCTTCAGTTTAGAAAGTTCATCTTCCCATCACCACCCCATTCCACAGAACATCTCTCTATTCAACCTTTCAAAAAACCAACCATCCCAAAGTTCCTTTACCAAGACATTTAAAAAGCAAGACCCTCATGTCTGTAAAATTGACCGCTTCCTCTTCCATGATCTCACCAGAGTCTATGCATTATTTTAAAATAGCAATTCTAAAAATATGCTACATTTATATCAAGGCTTCTCAAAGTTGACTCTTAATATTTTGGGCTAGGTGATTGTTTCTTGTAGGGACAGTCTTTTGCATTGTCGGATGTTTAACAGCACTCCTGCCTTCAGCCCCTTAGATGACAGGAGCACCCCACTCTTCAAGTTGTCACAAATAATAATGTCTCCAGACATTGCCAAATGTCTCTTTTCGGGCAAAATCACCCCCAGTTGACTTAGATTTGCATCTTTGTTCTCCCATAATAAAACTGTAAACCTCATGAAGAAGAAAAAGTATCATATTCATCTTTGTTCTTTAGGGCCCAACAGAGTACCTCGCCTATGGTAGATGCTTACAAAATGTCTATGTAATGACTAATTATCTTGCTGTAAATAGGGATCAAAATATGGAAGTTCAAGTATATCAGCATCTAGTACTGATGAAGATATGCTTTATATTTTAAATGTTGCATCATTCACAAAATTAAAATTCTCAATTTTATCTAAACATCAATTACATTAAATCTTCAAACCAATCCACTAATCACTAGAAATAATTTCTATTGCTTTTTATATGTTTTTAACATGAAAAGAACTACAATTTGGAGTCTAGAACTTAATTTGAAATTATAGTTATATACATAAAACTCTTAGATGAAAAATTGTTTGAAGTTACTCAATTAATCAGTTCATTTAAAAGAAACTTCAGAAAGAATTTTTTATGCCCTGTAAATAACTCCAGTTAATGTGTTCACTTTTTAAAATATTATGCCCATAAATTCCTTTAACTTCTACAAACTGAGAAGCATCAAACCTATCAATTGATTGTATTAGCAATCCCTTGCTAAGTCTCATATTCACTCCATTAACAGTGATGGTACACATTTCTAAGATAGAGTTGATAAAGCAAGGAATTTAAGAAACCAGAAGTATGTTATCTTAATTTAAAATATTTATTCAAAATAAGTTTTTAAGTAAAACTGCTGTGCTAGATGTCAAATACATATGAACTGCGTTGCCTTTGAAACTTAAATGCTAGGCACAAAAAATGTTTTAAAGTTTTAACAATGTATATATTCTGCAGATAATGAGTTAAACTCTGTAAAAGATGAGTAATTTTTTAAAATTATGGAATTATTAAAACTTCTTATATCAAAATTATTATAAATTATATTTTAAATAGAAAGAAAAGTTTGCCATGCATTCTTTGCAATTCCGTCATATTTATTATCTAAAGAAAAATGATTTAATGTGAAAGAACAATTCATGGAATGTACAGAAAATTTATATGCTGTAGTGTAATGATGATGTATTCATCTGAGAGATCATCTAGTTTTATGAACTCTGGCTATTTGTTGGGTAAGCTGATTTGAGCAAATAACATACTTTAATCTTTAACTTCTAATATATGACAATAAGTAGTCTCCATTCATTTTTATTATCCCAAATGATACAATTTCATATTAAATGAGTACAATATTAGTAAAAAGTTCAAGTTATCTTCATTTAAAGAGGATCTTAAATTTATAAACAAATAAAGCCACTGGCATTTTCATTTGGCCTCAATTACTTTTTAAACTATAAATATCTTTTGTATTTAGCATCTTAATTCTTCCAATTCTTCCAATATATAGCAGAAATCACAAAAATGTCATATTAATCTAACTTTAGCTTTGCCGTTCTTGTGGCTTAATAGCTTTTAGTTTTTCTAACTTTGTATCCATAATTTCTTAAAACATTTATGTCATTTTTGTAAAAGAAATCCCATTAAGAATATAAAGAAGATAAAAGCTTCATATTCCTTTATATACTAATATATCTTATTGTATGCCCTAGAAAATTAATACTTTAAAACAGGGGACATCAAATACAGCCTGCAAGCCACCACCTGTTTTCATAAAGCCAGCAAGCCAAGAATGTTTTTTATGTTTTTTAAATGGTTGAAAAATATCAAAAGAAAAATAATATTTTATGACACATGAAAATTATATAAAATTCAGATTTCAACATCTAGATGTGAAGTTTTATTGGAACACAGCTATACTCATTCCCTTATTTATTTTTTATGGCTGCTTTTATGTTACCATGACAGATTTAAATAGTCACCACAGAGACTTGCATAGGATTTACTATCTGGCCCTTTACAGAAAAGTTTGCCAAGCTTGCTGTAAACAATTAGTATATGACTACACACACATACATGCAAATCTGGGAATAGGACACAATATATTTCTTCTGTGATTTCTTTCAGCAAATGTCATCATTTTATTATTTCCTCATATATCTTTATACAAGTCTTGGTAAAGGTTATTGGTCATTAGCAATAAAACATTGATTATGATGATCAATCCATATTTGGAAAAGTATTACTGGACTTGTAGAATTCATCAGTCACTTTTTTTTTTTTAAGTAGATACCAGGAATTGAGCCCAGGACCTCGTTCAATGAGAAGCAGGCACTCAACCACTCAACCACTGAGCTACATCCGCTCCCCAATGAGAGATGTTTTTTTTCATTTTTTTGTTTGTTTTGTTTGTTTTTTAGGTGGTACTGGGGATCAAACCAGGGACCACATACATGGGAAGCAGATGTTCAACTTCTTGAGCTACATACACTCCCCGCATCAGTCAATTTTGGAAGGAAAACTTATCTTTACTAATCACTGAATTCTTGAGATTTCCCACTTAAAATCAACTTAAATATCTAATAATAATCAACATTGGCTGTGAATCTATAAATTTCAGCCTAACTGCTTTATTTTATCAGTTCTTGGTAAAGCCCTTATATTTTGCTTCAGGTACACCATTTTGTAATGAAGACAAAATGTAGCAAACCAGGTGAAGCTTAATTTATAGTCTTGACCCAGCTTACATTCCAGCTTAAATCCAGAAAAGAAACAAAGCAAGCATTTGGTAAATTAATAAAAAAAAAAAATTGAATTCTGTGCAAGTAAACATTAGTAATCGGTATTTAAATGATATACAGATCGTTACTAATACAACTTATACATTAACATTAACTAATACAACTTAATGTTATTCAAGCTATTGAAAAGGTTACAAAATATAAATCTTGAGTAGTTCATTGTTTGGTACCATAACTAAATAAATTAGAGTCTAAACATATGCTCACGATTTGAAAGTTACCTTTAAAATAAAGTTTCCTAGAAGAAAAAATGCAATTGTTTATTACCTCAGTAAAGGAAGAATAAAAATGCCTTGAAAAGACTGCAGAACATTGCAGCAGTATCCCTTGCTACCAAACTATTCAGCCATTAACAATAAGATGACTGTAATTTATTTTGAGGAAATTTCTAGAAAATTACTAAAATGAAAGTATATGCACAGTATATTTCTAGATTTTTATGTTTGTATAAGTAATATATTGCTCTGGCAAAAGAAATCAAAACCCACTTAGGAACATTAAAAATGTCTATCTGTGAATAATAGATTCAAATAAAAGTTTTGATACGTGTCACATGAGATAAGGCTACTGAATGAAAAGTAAAATAATAAAAAGGGGTATTTTCAATTATGTAGTAAAAGAAGTACTAGGTGTTTACACTCAATCCTTTTGTTGTTGCTACCAAATTTATCTACACAGACAGCTTTGGAATTATTTTACTTTGGCCTTTAAAATGATTTATAAGAAGCCAATTCAGAGGGGCAATGCGGAAAATATACTCCTGAGAACCACAGATTATTGTCTCAAACATGTGAGCCTAAGAATTGAGGTCTTTCCCTTAATACCAATAACAACTGGTTTTATCAACGGCAAATTTGGAATGGAAAGAACCCCTGAAGACATCTAGCCGAAACAGAGATCACCCAAGAATGGAAAAGGCAATGCTTCCTGTAAGTCATGGATGACTTCTCCTAGGTTATGTGAGATTCCATTCCAACTCTAACAATACTAGGCTAATCATTAAAATAACTTTCACATCAAAGAAGATCAAACCATAATTCTTTTCAATCATCATATCATCTTTGTAATTAGAGATGATGCCACCCACATTCAGCCAGTTTTTCTGGTGCAATGGAACCCTGATAAACAAATCCAAATATAAATTGTCCATTTGCTTTCCAGTAATGGAATGTCTGTAGGCTGTAGCAGTCTGGCAATGGACGATGGGTGGATCTCATGTCTGAAATAGAAGGGGTAGCAAATCCTGCACAACTTTAGACCTCAAACTTTAACCTCAAGTTTGAAGAGGCTGCCAAAAGAGTCAGTCCTTTCTTCAAATCTAATAAAAATATTTGGGATGGGACTGCAGTTCACAAAATAAAAGTTTGTTTCTACTTTTCTGTGCCCTAATATGGGAAGATGCTTTTTACTTCCTATTGCCATTTTGAAGATATTTCCAAGCCCAAACCTTACCCATCACTGGAACCATATCTGCTAGAAGAATTTTGCTGGAGGTCTCCTTGTGCAATGAAAACATTATTAAATTAAAATGAGTCGTCTGTGCTTACCCAAATGGCATCACTTGCAGTCACTTTAGGTGGTTTCAGTGCTGGGAACTTACCCAAGTTCCTGCTTCTGAGGAGTCAGCTGTCCTCCATGTGCCTGGTTCTGCTGAATGTGATCGAGTGTTCAAATGCCTGGGCTTACAGAACTTTTTCAGGAAAAGATTCAAGCCTTCAAATGAGAGGAGAGTTGCTCATTATGAGAAGTCTTTTTAAAAAATGAGAAAGAGAAAACTGGATTTTAGTCAAACAAATGTTTCCACAGGTCTCAGAAGGTTTTGCAAAGCTAATCATCACCAACATAAAACCTGAGCTCATCTTTTATAAACCTTTGTTTCCTTCCAACTACGTTTCTTTCAATTTTCATTTCATTCCTTTACTCCTATTTTCCTACCAGCTTTTGATCTTCCATTTTATACCATACAGATGTCTTGAGTGGTATGTGTGAAGAGAACTATCGTCTGCTGAGGGAAAGTATGCCCGCTAGAAAAAAATCATAAAGTAAGAAACAGACCCTGAGATTGGATCAGGAGCTTATCTGCACAGTTATCAATGTCCTGTTGTGCTTCGTGAAAGATGCCAGGCCCTTTCAGGACTACATTTCATGTAGTGATGAAAATGGGATATGGAATATCATCATGAAAACTGGTCTGATTGGTATAATAATCGCTGAGGCTGTCAGTGCAAACAAGTTCAACAGGACCAGATTGTGAAGACTGAGCTAGACACTGAACCTGCTTCATAATATGTGCTTTTGTTTAGGGACCTCCAAACAGCTCCCACCCCTCACCCCCACTTCCAGCCTTTGGAGCCTTGGACCCAGTTTGTCATTTAAGCATTCCACCCCAATAACTACTATGATTTCTCGTTGGGAAGTAAAGTGGTAAGCTGGAATTTGGCATCACAGGGAAAGCTTTTTGAGATGCTTTGGAGATAATAAAGCTTTACTTCATCTGCTATTATGCTTGAGGTGACTGTGCTGAAGATTGAAGACCATTGTATAGATTTGCATCACTCCATCTGCTGTTTAATAATAATGGCTGAATAATGGCTAAAAAAACACATTGCTCTATTAGTAATACAGCCAGGGTATACCTTTATAAGATGTAATTTTATTCAGTTGACTCCTAATACTTTTTTTTTTTTTAAAGATTTATTTATTTATTTATTTGTCCCTCCCTTGCTGCTTGTGTTTGCCATGTCCATTTGCTGTGCGTTTTTTCTATGTCTGCTTATCACCCCCTTGCTGTGAGGTCTTGCTGCATCAGCCCACCGCACCGCGCGGGCCGGCCAGCCCTCACAAGGAGGCCCCTGGAAGCGAACCCGGGGCCTCCCATATGGTAAACGGGAGCTCTATCGATCGAGCCACACCACTTCCCTACTCCCAATGCTTTAACAACATTTATCTTCTCACTTGGCACTGTGATACAGGCAAGTTGCCTGTGGCTACTGTGAACTGAGATTAAGATTTCACTTGTTCAGCTTCTTGAGATTACTAGTCAATTCCCTGAACCAAACTCTTTCCCTAAATGCTAAGTAGTTTTAAAGCTAAGGTAACTATTAAAAATTAAGAACCAGGGGCTATTCACATTTCCTTCTACCTTCTATTAGTTTTGAGAGAGAGCTTGGTGCTTTCCATATGAAAAAAAAAATCCAGGTTTGTGTTTTTGGGAAAATGGAGCACAAAAGCAAGCATACTGATATACTACTCTATCCATGAGGAAACATGAGATGCATGAATTTATTGACTTTTCAAATACCATTAATATAAATTTCTTTACTTTTTTGTAGTTAGGAACTCTTGTTAAAAAACAAAAAAACTATTCCAATATTAATTGAAATCTTTTTCAGTTTTTGATTATGTTGACAGGGACTTCAGATTCTCTTCATTCTCTAGAGACACACATCTGTTCTACTCTATAATGACACTTTCAAGCTAAATGTTTTCAATGTTTCAGGTTTTACTTTGAATGAGTACTGGTCATGTCCTCTATCGTTTCAAATTTCAAACCAAAAAAAAAAAATGCAACAGTTTTAAGTAGCAATTAATAAACCCTGTCATTTGTGGAAAAAAATCATAGCTTCTAGTCTATGAGAAAACAAGCATTCCATAAATATTGAATACCAACATTCAATATACTCTGCAAGTTGGTTAGCTAAAAAGACAATAATTTCATTAGAGGCTTTCGGCAGGAAAAAGATAAAAGAGTTGAGTAAAGTAGCTGATATTATTTGTTACTGTTTTTTACTTTCAAAATATGGTGGGCAACAACATCATGCATTCCACAAAATTCCAAAAGAAAATTTTACCAGTTACTTGAAAACTGTGAGCTCTTTAAGGGGATCAATTGTCTTATGTACTCTGTGACTTGGCTGAGTATTTGATTTGTTGTACATGCAGCTTTTGCTTGTAAGAGGAAATAATTTTAGCCATATAAAATATTCAGCAGTACCTGACAGCATCAGAAGTGAAAATCTGAACAGTTGTCCTGTCCAGAAAAGGACTTACTGAATGTTTCATAATCAGAGGAAAGGTGAACAGTGCCCTTCAGTTCCTAACACAGGTTGAATTTAGGCTAGGAAGGTAATCTAACTACCAACTGTTTCCTCAACATAGATGGCTCATTTCCTAACTTCCTTTAAACATCATATTACTGAACCCTCAATGACTGAATTTTTCAACTAGAAAATGAAAGTAAAACAATCCCTCCTTGTCACATGGAACTATAATGAAGTATAGTCAATAAATCGGGAAGCAATGTAGCCCAAGTGGTTGAGTGCCTGCTTCCCATGTACGAGGTCTGGGGTAGGATTCACCGTACCTCCTAAAAAATAAATAAATAAATAAATAAACACTTGAGGATCTTTCTTACAGAAAAGTCATGCCCTTTGTATCATTAAATGTAAGCACCACTTCTATATGGGAAATGGTTAGACTTTGTCATTCATTCACCTAGATTTAAACCCAGAATGATGAACTTGACATTCACCATCAGTGTGGGCAATGGGTAGAGAATGAAGGTTGATTTCCACAAAGCTGTCTCTCAATGATGGGAATACCCCAAAGGCCAGTCTTGTCCTCTTTGCCTTGCTATGTACACTCACTCTCTAAGTGATTCCATCTCATCCATTTTTATGGTACTTATCATTTTCTAACATATTATGTAGTTCACTTTTTATAGGCCTTATCCCCCCCAACACACACCTGAATGTAAGTTCCCTGTGGGTTATCCTATTTTACTTAGACATCCTTAGTGTTCAGGAGAATGCCTGGCATATATGATGTGCTCAATAATGTTTATTGAATAAATGAATGAATGAAGAATGTAAGAGATTACAAAAGATGTACTTAGGTCTTTGTTAAAATATGAGAGAGGGGAAATACAGGTTCCTTTCAAAGTTAAAGGAACAGGTAGGTAAAACTACTTTTAGTATAGTCTTCTATTAAAGCAGACATTTAAATTCATACTAAAGAATCATATTAAATCATATTAAAAATAAAATGTAAAAATGTTGTCTTTTTAAACCTTTATGCTTAATGAAGTTTTTAGC
The DNA here is from genome assembly GCA_029593785.1 of Cabassous unicinctus. Lineage (NCBI taxonomy): Eukaryota > Metazoa > Chordata > Mammalia > Cingulata > Chlamyphoridae > Cabassous > Cabassous unicinctus. The sequence continues at coordinate 64,955 of JAQZBX010003130.1, forward strand.
ATCTATCTAAAAGTTCAGCCTCACCTTTAAAGTTTCTTTTTTGTTTTAAAATGGACTTGACCATACAAAACTTGATCATGAATGTTCATAACAGCATTATTCACAATAGCCAGAGAGTGGAAACAACCCAAATATCCATCAACTGATGAAGGGATAAACAAAACATGGTATATCCAATACAATGGGTTTTTATTTGGCAATAAAAAGGAATGAAGTACTGACATTTCTACATGAAATGTCGAAGCTAAATGAAAGAAGACAGTCACAAAGATCACATAGTGTATGATTCCCTTCATATGAAAGGTACAGAATAGGCAAATCTATAGAGACAGAAAGTAGACCAGGGATTGCCTGGGGCTGGAGGGGGAAGCAGGGTGGGACAGTTGGGACTGACTACTAACGGGTGCAAGGTTTCTTTCTGGGGTGATGAAAATGTTCTAAAATTAAATTACAGTGATGGTTGGACAACTCTGTAAATACACTAAAAACCATTGAATTGTATGGTTTAAACAAGTGAACTGCATGGTATGTAAATTATAATTCAATAAAACCATGTGCATATATAAAAATAAAATAAAATGGACTTGAACTCAAAAATAAATGAGAACTCATGAAATATTTATATACATTGATTTTTTTATTTTGATTGAAATAATCAGTTAATCCAGCAGTCAGAAAATAGCTTTGTAACATCATAGATTCCCCCAACTTACTTTACTTTTTCGTTTTCAAATAGTATGTGGGTATTTTGTAGATACAGGTACTTTCTTACTGCAGAGCTGGATTGTAAGGAAGCTATAATTTTTTCAGTTATTTGCAAAATCAGGAACCCATGTACTCTTATATACAAATAAATTGGCTCTATGTCTTAATGGAATTTCAGACCATGCAACACTGTGGACAAATTATAAAAACAGATTTAGCCACACTTGAAAGGGGGCCCAAACAAGCTTTTCATATAAGTGCAATCAATTCCGAGCTCAACAAGTAATTTAACCAAATTTTCTAATCTCAAGGGTCTAAAAGTTGAATAAATTAGCCTTCTTGATCAGCATAAATTGTTAGTTGATAAGTTAGCAACCAGCTATAAGGCTAAACTAAAATTTTATTGAACTGTAGATATTACACTACAAAATTGGAAAATGTTATTAAAAGAATGTTGAATTTATTATGTTAAAACCATCACTGGAAATACTGCCTGTTTGTTTTTTTCAGATATTTTGAGAGTTTCCTCTTGCGTACAAGATTTACTGATATATTCTAGATGCTTTCAATGAAGAATTCTTGGTGATTACTAAAGAACTGTAGTATTTATAGTACTATAATTTCTTGGCAATTACTTATTTACAGATGATCAATTCCAGGAACTAGCTATGCTAGGTATCTGATATTGAATAACTTTAAGAAAGCTTTTAAATCATCCCTAGATTTGTAAGGCATTTCCTTATTTCTTGGATTACTTAAGCACACCCATTTCTGGAACTGCCTAGTCAAAAGCATTAAATTTAAAATCATTGTAATTTGTTGTGGAGATGGTTATTAAAGTGCAATTACTGTATCAGCTCACCAATACAGTCCTATTTGCCAATAAAAGCACTGAAATGGTGGTTTGTATTTCCAGAAAATCTTTGTTAAAAGGCATGAACTGGATAATGGTAGAAAAAAGTGTTATAATCATATTTCTATTATCCTAATAAGGCAGCCCCATTCCTCTTAAAACCAAGGTTTCCAAACAATCTCTAACCCAAAAACATAGGCTACTGCCATACTTTCAATACACACGTTCTGGAATAGCAAGAGTTCATCATAAACCCCTTAGTTAAATTAAGCATCATCTCTTCTCTAGAAAAAGAGATTCCAACTCTAAAGCTTTACAGGTAATGCAAATGAGTGATTTGAGTCCCTGGGAAGGGTATATATGGACATATCCAACTGGTGAGTAGTAGGAACCCTGTCCAATTGGAGAGCACAGACCTTGTCGAAGGGCAGCCATGGCTATACTCTTCCAAGAGATTGTTGCTATACAAGAATACATTACCCAACATTGCCAGAAACTCCACTTTTTCTTCAAGAAAAAAGCAGATACACATTTATATTTTAAACCTCCAAAATTTTATGTACTGTCATATTTTTAAATTATTTGCACATATTTGGACTTGATTAAACCTTTGGTTTACCAGTTTGCCACCTCTTATAGAAGCC
>JAQZBX010003131.1:0-67125 GCA_029593785.1 Cabassous unicinctus
GCTGGAAGCTTTCAGCAGCTAAAATTAAAGTTCAGGTTTTAAAAGTTCCAAGCTGATTTCAAAAGAAAAGTAGGACTGTAGGTGACCATTGAATAAGCTAAAAAAAGAGAGAGAGAATTCTTCCATGTGCTGTACTTTTCAGATTGTACAGGTTCTTACACTCTATTTATTTGGTTCCAAGGGCCTCTTTGGTATATTCCTAAAAATTTTCAGATTTCAGCCTAGGAATCCTAGGCAAGTAAGGTAATCCTGTTTGAAAAATAGACAATTGTTGGATTAGTTCAGTGCCCTGAAATTTATTCCAGAGTGGCACCTCCATGGACAAAGGTGTAGTTTGATAGACACTTTTTTTTTCTGGGTAGAGCCTACATTATTTAGTTGTGGTAGAGGTAGCTCCTAATCCCAGGTGAACTTAACCAAAGAAGCAAGAAGTTTCATGAGTTAGTGTTAACATGGGCAAACACATTTGCATAGACAGTAACAGCAATTGTTGAATTGTTATAAAAATTGCAATTTTTACATTGTAACAAAATACACAACATTGGGATTTAAGTCCCACAATTTGCACAATAGAGTTCATGTATTCCTAACAGTTTTTATCTCATTCTAATAATTACAGCATGCTTTCCTTCTTGGGAATTTAAGTTGGCATATCTTGTCCCCTTCCTCCTCCCATCTCCCCTTATTAGTTATGATAATGTTAAGGACTAATCGTAATTTAAGAATTACGGTCATACAATGGGAAGCTGTATTTTCTGTGTTGAAGAACGCAGGATTTGGGGGGCAGACAGACCTGGGTTTTCAAGTCCTGGTGTTCTAAGTCACTATTATTTGATCTTGGGCAAGTTATTTGGCCTCTTTGTGCCTTGATTTTTCACATCTGTAACAGTGGATTGTTATTGACATTAAATAAAGTTTATACATGTAAAGCACTTGGCACAGAATCTGGCACAAAATTCAAGGCCATAAAGCATTAGCTGTACTTACTGACAGTATAGAAATTAGCAGATGTTGGTTTCTAAATGTGATGCTAATAATTGAAATATTTATTTTTTAAAATGTTGAGAATCAAGTTAAATCAGAGCTGAATCATGTCAGATGAAACTGAAGTCAGATGAAACTACTGCCTCTGAGGCTAGAAATGAAAGTTGTACATTAACTAGAATTGACTGTGTACACCCGGCGATACTGGTATCACCCATGTTTTGGGTGCAGGTAACATATTTAAGGTAAATTTATCAGTATACCCAGAGATAAATGTAAAATGGGTGTTCAATGATTTGAGAATTTAAAAATTTACAATGGGAAGATATTTAAAGTATGTTATTCATTAGTCACTCACTCCAGCAATCCTCAGAGAATAATATGATTGGAAACAGATGCAAAAATTGCAGTTAATTCATGATTCTCACAGTGTGAATAGATTTTAATTGCCAGGATATTTTAGTCATCTTTGATATAATTGCCCATAGCTCTTATTTTCCATTAAATTAATTTTTCTAAGCTATGAAAAAAATAGCTCTGTGACATCTCCTTACGGTTTTTTAAAGAGTTTCTAGGAGAGCATATCCTAATAATGTGTGCTCAATAAATACTTGTTGCAAACAGTGAGAGACTGACTTTAGCCATCATTTATTACTTTACTCCACTTTTCTCTATCATCAGATTCCAATAGCCTTAAGTGGCTTTACATAATAAATTCACTTAGGTTATGTTTGGTGCTTGAAAACTAAATATGCTTTTGGCTAATGTTTAAACCAGATAAAATTTAATAAAACCCTTTAAAATTTTCCTATTCTTTGTAAATTGTGAAACATGAAATCTCTGACAATTTCTGGAAATTTTGCCAAACAAGTAAACAATTAAAATCAAAATGGGCTTTTATTTAAAGCAAGAAAATTCAACACATACAAGCTTCCACTTTCTCCCACAAAACCACTTAAATGATAGTTAAGATATTAAGAAAAAGGGGAAAGGGATAAATAAAAAGAGATATAAATCCAAATAGACAAATAATAGGTGAAGAGATAATGCATTAATTTGCCAGAGGCGTGCCAATGCAAAGTATCAGAAATCTGCTGGCTTTCATAATGGGAATTTATTTGAGGGTAAAAGCTTACATACAGTACCAAGGCCGGGAAAAGTCCAAACTGAAGCACCGTCAGAGATGCTTTCTCACCAAAGTCAGTTACTGTTGATCCCGGTGTGTTGCCCCGTGTTGAAGCAAGATGGCGAGCCATCTCTGCCTGGGCTCTACTTCCCTTCCGGGGCCTCCCTTTCCTCTTGAGCTCCATGGGCCCAGCCTCTTGGGGCTTTGTGCTTAATTGATCCTGTAGTCCTCTCTCTCCGGGCATAGGGCTTGTTTCTTTCCAGGACTCTTAAATCAGTCTCGGCTGTTCTGCTCTCTTCTCAATTTCAGCTGTAAGCTACCAGGCAAATGGCTCATCTCTTCCGGAGGCCTCAGCTGTTTGAGTCTTGTCACGTGGCAGGATCAGAAAATGGCAAGTCTCTCTCTTCCTGTGTCTGAGTGTTCATTTATATCAGACCAAGCAAGGGGGGGTGGGGGCGGGGACTCAGCCTGAGTCCCGTCTCACTAACATAGTACAATAAAAAGCCCTACAGCAATCTTAACAGGTAGTCTAATAAAGGCCCCTCAGCTGAATTTCATACAATCAAAGGGTTGTACACCCAGAGAAAGAGATCAGTTTACAAACATAATCGTTCTCTTTTTGGGATCCATAAAATAATTTCAAACAAACTGCCACAGAATAGCAACAAAATTCTGGAGGCCAGAAAGATGGACGCTGGCAATTCTTAACGGGTCATGAGCCAGCAGAATGGCAGTAAAAAAGAAATTGCATGTATATGGTATCTTGCAAATGGGGGTGAATTGGGGAACTGAAAACAAGAAGTTATTTGACGATCTCTTTAGGAAAGAATCAGACTTTTAGCACCCCTAGCTCTCTGTGTAGGAGATTGACTGTGGCACATATTTATTTTCTGAATATATACGTAAATTCTTTGGAGGTAGTACAAGCAGAAGGTCTATGGAATATAGGATACTAGTTAAGAGTGAGAAAAGTACTAAAAAGAGAGAGATTGAGTGAAAGTTTGAATACTGAAATACTCAGGCTTCTTTTAAATGGAAGGACATTGCATGTTAATGGATTGGAAGCTTAAATATCGTTAAGATGTCAATAGCAATTTATAGTTTCAATGCAATTCCAGTAAAAATTCCAACAACCTTCTTTGCAGAAATGGAAAAGCTAATCATCTAATTTATATGGAAACTCATAGAGTCAGATTCTAGAATACAGTTTACCAGGGGACAGGCTGGGGATAGGGAATGGGAAGTTGAGTCTTAAAACGTACATGGTTCCTATTTGGAATGGTGGAAATGTTTTGGTAATGGATGGTGCTGAAGGTAGCACAATATTGTCAATGCAATTAACAGCAGTGAATATATATATATACATATATCTGAATATTATTAAAAAGGAAAATATTAGATTGTATATACAAATTATTATCCTTTAAATAAAAATTTAAAGAATAATCCATGGAATTGCACTACACAAACAATGAATCCTAAGGTAAACCATGGACTTTAATAGAACAATTATAAAAATGTGCTATCATCAGTTGTAACAAATGTCCTACACCAATGTAAGGTTTTGGTGGTAGGGTGGTATATATGAATCCTGTAGTTTATGTTTGATTGTTCTATAAGCCCACAATGTCTCTAATAAAGAAAAAATTTTCTGGCTTTAAGGTCTTCCTAAATAAACAGCCAAATTACCTCACTTTGGAGGGCATTCCAAAATCAGCAAGACTACTCATTAGAATTGTGCTTCAAATCAGATTTTTAGTGCCCTAAAATCTAATATTGAAAACAAAGTCCCAAACAAACTACCCAAAGGGCAAAAACAATTTGGAGAAAATAGACATAGATGCAGAGAGAGGAAAACTTCAATATCCTCAGATGAGAGAATTATCATACCCATGGAGAAAAAGAAGAGGCTACAAGGAAAGGACTATTCAGAGAATTAAAAAGACCCCATGAAAATTAAAAAATATATATGATAGCAAAAAAAGGAAAGCCATAATAAAAATTGAAAGGTAAAGCTGAATAAGGAAATATCCACAAAATAAAAAGACAAAAGTTGGAAAACAGTAGAGAAATAATTTCAAATGAAGTCACCAGTCCAGGAGACTTAATATCTGAATAAACGGGATTACAGAAAAGAGACTTGAGAAAGTAAAGGAAAGGAAATCATCAACAAAGTAATTGAAGAAAATATTCAGGTAATGAAGAATTCACAAATACACAGCACAATAAATGAAAAACACACCCCAAAGCACATTGTTATGAATTTCCAAAAGTAGATAGAAAAGTCTTCCAGAAATGAAAACAAAAAGCAAAAAAGCAAAAATTATTTTCATACAAAAACTAATAATGAGAACAGCATTGGACTTCTCAACAGCTCTATGGGAAGCCAATGGAGCAGAGGCGTCAAAATTCTGAGGCAAAACGATTTTTAAGCTAATGCTCTCTTCCATATTAATAAATCAGTCTGTTTTTATTTATTAATTTATAATTTGTTAATAAATATATTCTCAGACATACATATTCTAGGAGGTCTAAGTGTGCCACTCCAAACCAAGGAGAAAAACAAGAAAGGGAACAACTTGAGATCTGAAAACAATGGACGCCAACTGAGGCCCAAGGAATTCCCTGGAGAGCTGGTGGCAGAGATCCAATATGGCCGCCCTGCAGCGGATGTGGAGAGCAAGACCCCTGACTGGAGCAGGTGAGAGGACCGTCGGGAAAATGAACATAAAATGCGATTAAAATATTAACAGGATACTTAAAAAATATTAACAGGAGACTTAGGCAACTAGCTAAAAATTGGGAGCTGAAAAAGTGCTAAATAGAAAGAAAATGAAAAATACAGTGTTAATCCAAGGAATACAAAAAGTAGTGCCTGAAAGAAAATTCGATAATGGTGCACGGCGTGGCACCGTTTCTTCCAAATACTCAAGTTGGACCGAACATTGTTTGTCTGGCAGTCTTTCTTTGAAGTAAACACGATGTCCCAGGAAATGCGGTGCTTGATAGTATTCAGTGGGATTCCTCCTCTGCCACCCCACGCCCTGGTACCCTCTTGGCCTGCAGAATGTAATCACAGAAAGCCAAGGCTTGCAGTTAAGCCCATCCAATCTAACTAAAACCAGCATCTCTACCCATACTCTCTTCTCCCTGCCCCCAGGTTAACCCCTTTCAAATATCTGGCTATTTCAGTTGCCCTGCAGGCGATAGCCTTTCCCTGTAACTCAGCCACTCTTTTTCGCTCCTAGCCTTTAATCTCCACTAAAATTCAAACATTTCCATGGTGTAGTTCCTGGCTCCTGGGCTTCTAGTGATGGAGCCCGTCTCTGGTGGACTCCTTAGGAAGGTCCGGGTCACTTGATCTAGCACTTTATAAGCAGGCAATCAACAATTGCTTGCTAACTGATTCATGTGTGAATTTTATCTCCCTAGAGCTCCTGAGGGTGGAAATTCTCTTTCAAGGTGAGAATAAGCCATAAAGAGATTGGCTCTGTCTCTGGCTTGAGGAATAATAATATATAATCTTTCTATAATCTATATTATAGAAACTATAATAGTCATCAATGTTTATGTCATCATTTACTTTTCTTGAAAATCCCATAGTGCTTAATATGGTACAGAGGTGAATGCAGGTCCTCAGTAAATATTTTGGATTAACTGTATGCAGAAAGCAAGGGCTCTTGTTTGGGAGAAAGATTACACACAAGGGAGTTAAAAGACATGTACAATTGTGAAGGGCCTATAAAGTTCACAGAATCCCTATTTTTAAATTGATTTCCATTACATTTTATTTGCCCACAATAACTGGTTTATTGTTATAAACGATTATAACACTTGCTGAATTCTGAGGAGGCAGATTTTAATTATCGATCACACAAAATAACCCTGCACTTAAAAAAAAATAAACTGCCAATAAGAACTGTGAAATGTATGCTTATTTGTGAGATGCACGGACTTTAGCACTGATTTAATCCTCTCAACAAGTCTTCAAAAGAGGATATTATTATCCCCTTTTAGAGAAAAAGTAACTGATACTCAGAAAGAGTAAGAAGCTTGTCTAAAGCCACAAAACTTCAAAGTTTTGGATTCAGCATTAGCAAATATTGCCTGAATCCAAACAAGCCACGTGTTTTAATAAAATGTCAAATGGCCTAATGACAAATTGACTAAATAAAAGTATTATAAACGACTTCAAATATCAAAGATCACACTGTGCTTCTCCTTGTTCATTCAAAGACTCTTCATAGATGAAAGAACAAAAAAGAAAAAATATATAAACCATTTTTTTTATGAAGTGTATATATGTTTGGGTGATACTGGTTATTTAGGAGGGACATGATATAACTGGTTGCTTCTTGCTGATTCAGAAATGTGGAGCAAAGGTAAATATAAACAGATGGGCCCAAAATCCTTTTGTGATTTCTAGGACACTAGATGAACAGAACTACGATTGTGGCATTGGATGCCCTTTTTCTACAGTCCTTTTATCCTGCCAGCCTAATGCAGGGGGTTCTTAACCAAGGGTCCACGGACCCCAAAGATTTCAGGGCATCCGTGAGCTTGAATTTAAAATTAAAAAAAAAACAACATTATTCTTGTGGGGACGTGTTGGTGCGGGTGTGATGTATTTATTAAATAACACACAGAATAGTGTGGACTTAGTAAGGGGTCCGTGGTTTTCACCTGACTGGCAAAGGGGTCCATGGAACAAAGGAACGTTAAGAACCACTGGCCAACTTTAGAAGCAGCCTTGCATCTGAGCAGCAGCCACATTGTGCTCCCAGGGATTACCAGGCTACGCTAACAGGTGGTGTCAGAAATCAAAACCGAACCCCCCAGGGGCTGCCTTGGGGTTTGGTTTCGCCTTTCACTGTAGGTGTAATCCACGCCTTAGTTTAATATTTCTCTGTGGGAAAGCCACCAAGAGGCAGGATCCTAGAGAATGTCCTGGGATTTCCCATATATTTAGGTGAAATTATTTATATCAGGCAGAGGGCTTTCCCTTGGGATTTACTATACAGACATTTGGGGAACAATAGGGTTGTAGTATGCATGTGCAGAAATATATTTGATTTTAATATAAAGATATTAAATATAAAGAGTTTTTACACACCGTTTGCTGTGTGTTAGGGAGAACACGATGCTCCTTGGGCCAAGTTCACACTGCATGGTCTACTGCATGTTAAAGGGCAAGAAGTAAGAAGCAGAAATTGCTGTATGAATACATTCTGTAACATAATGGCATAACAAATTGATTTGGACAAGAACAGAATAGCTGAGGATGGAAAAAAAATGTTCTGTGCCCAGCTATTAATCCACAAATGGGATAGGGTTGCTACCTTTTGTCTGGGTTTTCCAGGACGTTAGTCAAGGGGACACATGTGAACCTCAGGCGGTCTCCATAGCAACTGCTTAGGTGCTATCGACTGAGTCAGCGGATGGAGCTAGCCTGATGTGGCAGTCCTGGGAGGCTGCCCTTTTGCCGATCTCTGTGCTAGCAGGGCATTTTGTAGCCCATCTCCCCAGCTCTCACCACGTGATTCCTTTAATCTCCCTTTTTATGTTCCCAGTTAAAAAATCATATAAGCAGACTTGTTCACAAAGGCCTCTGAACTTTCAGTGTTTAGAGCTATATTATGGCGAGATCCCCATGAATACCCAATGCTGAGGTTTCAAAGGTTATTTCTTTGGAAAGAGGTGGACATATGACAATTTTAAGCTATAGCAGTTTGTACTTCCACCAACCACATCCCCTACCTTTCTTTCTCTCAAAGATGGGTTTAAGATAAAGCTAAGCAGGGCCTAGTAATATATTCATATGGTCATATATTTTGCTAAACTTTCAAAGTTAATAGATTTTAACTGCAATAGATTAATACCCACTACCCTTCCAATCCAACTTGCTCCCCTTCAAACTTTCCCTTGTGTCAAGTGACGCTGGTGTGGCAATGAGCATTTTTTTGTAGTTTTAACCTCTAAGGGAAGTTGAGTTAGGGATGCATTTAGTTTGCATTTAGTGGGATGTATTTACGTGATTCCCAATTAATTCTGTGCAGGGGTGAGTTAGCCTTCCAGTATTGGAATGCCTTTCAGGAATACTATGCTGACTTCCTCTTTGTCAGAGTTACATATTTCTAATTTTAGATCCTGTTACTTAAAGAAGTTCCCCCAAAAGTATATGTTTTAGGGCACACCAAACCTGGATTTGCCTCTGACTTTCTTTTATACATCTCTTGGTGTTTGCCTTATGTTAATTATTTTATTCGATGTGGTTGCAGGATAGCGTGTTGTTTAATGTATGATTCTGGGATTCTGGAATTAGCTTTATGCCACTTTCTGTTCTTATTACACTTATTATTTCGGGCAGAACAAAATTCTATACAGGAGTAATGCATAATCTTTGCATTAATGTCATATTGTCATCTACTTATGAAGTTGTAGCATCAAAATAGAAATATGAATCATTAAAATTCAGTGTATCCTCAAGTTGCCAAAATTTGAGTGTAATATTTTTTCACTGTACTTTATCAAATCATGTGAGGAAGGCTTGAGATAGGCATATTTTACAGATAAAGCTGTTTAGGTTTTGTGGGCTATGAGCTATTTAGGTTTTGTGGGCTTAACTGCAGTAAGTTTGAGCAATTAAGGCAATGTTTTAGGGGGTTCATACCTATTACTGTACTTACTGGGTAGTCACTCCAAATAAACACACTAAGAATTTATTCCTATTTTTATTGTGTCCCCTATAAAGTTAATGCCAGTGAAATATTTTGTGGTTTAGGTGACAGTCATCCTTAAATAAGAGAAGAAAGCCCTGCGTGCTAATGTAGGTATTTGTTTTTGCTTTTGCAGTGGCTTCCATCAAAGCCACAGCCAAGCAATAAATAAATAATTTAATCTCTTTGAGATTTTGTGTTTTTCTTTGAAAATAAGGGAAAGTTTTTCCTTTGATATTTACAGCATCAAGCTTTCACTTATTGGCTAAGAATGTTGAGAAAGACAAATGCATTTACATCTTTAAGTAAAATGTAGACTAGTTTTATAATAGCTTACAAAGTCAGTTGAGGATGTCTGCTTATGTCAAGATAGAGTAAAAGGACTGAATTTATGCTTCTGCCTGAAAGAATCAAGACCAAAACCAAACCAAACCGATAAAATATTTGAAGCAATGGTTTTTAAAATAGTGTACACAGGAAATGAAGGACAGTGATCCTTGAGAGATAGAATACAAATGAGGTGAGCCTTCCTATTGCCCAAGCTTACTACCTTGAGAGAATTTTCAGGTTGTAGTGCAGGGAGGAGCAACCTAGGCAGAGCCTGATGGACATCCTGAGTGGAGGGAATGAAGCTGAGAGTCTAGGGGGATCAAGGCAGTTAGAGTTCTCAAGACAGTTTCTGGGAGAAGCGAAGATGGCACAGAGAGAGAACTACTGAGGTCTTAGGTACTCCTTTAGTATTCAGCTGAGTAGTGATCAAAGAACACAAGAGAGGAAACCACCTACGGCCAGGGAAAGAATTATCTGAAAGGATTAGAGACCCAAAAGGATCAAATTGTTTCCAAGTAACTTAACTGCTTCCCAGAACATTGCTAAAGAATATTTAAAGGTTTTCAAAAATGTCTTGTATCCAACAAGTAAAATTCACAATGTCTTTCATTCAATCAAAGATTGCCAGTCAGGCAAAGAAGCATGAAAATACAAACCATAGTGAGGAGAAAAAGCAGTCAATTGAAACACATTAAGAACTGACGGAGATGTTAGGCTGAGCAAAGAACATTAAAATGTTATTATAACTGTATTGAATATGGTCAAAAAGTTAAGTAGAGATGTACAAAACATAAAGACCCAAATAAAACTTCTAGAGTAGGGGGACAACTTTAAGTGGTCTAATATACATATACAATGGGAGTCTCCAAAGAAAGGGGGTCAGGAAAAATATGTGAAGAAACAATAGCCTAAATTTTCCAAATTTGATGAAAACTGTAAACCAGGAGATCCAGAAAGTCAATGAACCCCAAGCACAAGAAATGTGAAGAAAACTACATCAAGGCATATCATAATCAAATTGCTCCCAATCAGTGATAAAGAAAATCATGAAAGCATCAAGATTAAAAAAAAAAAAGATGTATTATATACAGAAAACCAAAATAAAGGACAGAGCAAATTTCTATTTAGAAATAATGCAAGTAAGAAGGCAGTAGGGCAACAAGTTTGACGTAATGAAAGAAAAGCTGTCAATCTAGAATTCTATACCGAGTAAAAATATCTTTCAAAATCAAAAGCAAAATAAATACTTTCCAGATATATAAAAGCTGAAATAATTCATTATCAGGAGACTCACACTGCAAGAAATGTTAAAGGAAATCCTTCAGGAAGAAGGAAACTGATACTAGATGGAATATGCATCTATGCAAAGGAATGTAGAGCACCAGAAATGGTAATTACATACATAAATATATAAGAATTTTTTCTTACTTTTTGAATCTCTTTAAAAGATAATTGATTATGTATTGTGGGATTTATAATCTATGTATAAGTACCATATATGCCAATAGCATAAAGACCAGGAGGTCAAAAATGAGAGTATACTATTTTAATGATCTTATATCATATATGAAGTTTATAACTAATAAAATTTATAACTAATAAGCCAACAAAGAAGATAAAATGGAAATGAAAAAATTCTTAATTAATCCAAAGGAAGTCAGAAAAAGAGGTAAAAGAGAGCAATGAAGACATGGGAAAAATAGAAAAAAAATAGTATAGTGATAGACTTAAACCCAATCACATCAATAATCACAATAAATATAAATGGTCTGTGGTAGATTGAATTATGTACCCTGACAAAAGTCGTGTTCTTAATCTTAATCCAAGTTCCTGTAGGCATGAATTTATTTATAAATATGACCTTTTGAAAATGTTAGTTTTAGTTAAGGTATGGCCCAACTGAATGAGGGTGGGTTTTAATTCATTTTACTGGAGGCCTTATAAGAAGAAGAAACTAGAAGCCATAAGTTGAAGAAGGCCACACTGGAAAGAGCCAGATATCTGCAGAAACTGGAAGAGCAGGCACAGGAGAGAGATCACCAGGTGATGGGAGGCAAGACACAAACTAAGGAACCCCAAGGAATGTGGCAAGTCAGCACTGGAATGCTACAGACTTTAGGAAGATAGGAGCCCTGCCAGTAGCTTGATTTTGGACTGCTAGTCTTTCAAACAGCGAGCCAATAAATTCCTGTTATTCATCCAGACCATTGTGCTGTATTTGTCAAAGCAGCCTGGCAAGCTAAGACAGTCTTAACAATTCATTAAAAGGAAGAGAGAGTCAGATTCGATGAAAACAAGACCCAACTATATGCTATCTTCAATAAACACTTTAAAGACACGAATTGGTTAAAAGTAAATGGATGTAAAAAGACATTCCATGCCAGTATTAGACCAAAGGATGGTCAAAGGGGCATCCAAAGGAACATAATTTCCTATATAGAAAATCTGATGGAATCTCCAAAAAGGTACTAGATCTAATAAGTGAGTTCAGCAAGGTTGCAGTATGTAAGATCAGCATACAAAAATAAACTGTTCTTTTATAAACTAGCAAAAGAATTGGAAACTGAAATTATATCTCTCAGAGACATAAATCTTTGAATTGTTCATTTGCCAGTGGAGCCCTGAATCCTACTAGAGTAACACCCAACTCTCTAGTTCTTTGGGCTTGTTCTTGACAACTGACAAAATGATGATGATGGACAAGTCCCATGCCCCAAAACAAGGAGTATCTACACCTGCAAGCAAAATAATTCCTTCCATCTTCCCCATAATATCTAAGTCCCCTCTCAGCCTGAAGCAGTCAGTGTGGACATCATCCCAAATCCCTGGAGACTGAGGAATGAACAAACACAAAGAGGGAGTGTAACCATGGACCAAAGTAGATTTATTGTTATTGCAGCTATTATTTTGTATTAATGGAAGAACTTGTAACACTGATATAAAGACAGTAGTTGCCAGGGCTTAAGAAGGGAGAGGGAAGGATGGATAAGTGGAACATGGCATTTTTAGGGCAGGGAACCATTCTGTATGCTACTGCAGTGATGGACACATGACCTTATACATTTGTCAAAGCCTATGAAACCATACACAAAGTGTAAGCCATAATATAAACTATAGACTTAGTAGCAATGCTTCAATTTTGGCTCATCAATAGTAGCAAATGTACACACTAATGTAAATGTTAATAATAGGGGAAACTGTGTTGGGGGTTGGGTTTAATAGGAATTCCCTGTCATTTTGGTGTAATTTGTCTGTATATCTAAAACTTCTCTAAAAATACAGTTTATTATTACAAAAAAGTATCATTCATAATAGCAGCAAAAACATGAAAAACTTAGGAATAACTGACAGAAGATGTACAAACATGTTCACTGAAAACTACAGAACATTCCTGAGAAGAATTAAGGAATACAAATAAATGGAGAGACACATTTTGCCCATGAGTCGAAATACTCAATATTGCCAAGATGCCAATACTCCCCAAACGAATGTGAAGATTTGATGGAGTTTCAATAAAAATCCCAGCAGTTTTTAAAAACAGAAATTGACAAGTCGATTCTAAAATTCATATGGAAATGCAAAGGACCTCTATAATAGCCAAAACAACTTTGAAAAAGGTGGCCAAAGGTGGTGGGCTAACACTGCCTCATTTCAACACTTATAAAGCATCTTTAATCAAGATATTAGTGTCAAAATAGACAAACCAATCAAAGGAAAAGAATAGATTATCCAGAAATACACTTACACATATATGCACAACTGATTTTTGACAAAAATATAAAGGCAGTTCATTGGAAGAAGGATAGTCTATTCAACAAATTGTTAAGAGAATGAAGATAAGCCACAGACTAGAAGAAAATATTTCTCAGATAAAGAACTTGCATCCAGAATATATACTGAAGTCTTAAAGCATAATAAGAAAACAACTCATTACATGGGCACAAGATTTGAACTAACACTTCATTAAGAATGTATACTGATGGCAAAGAAACACATGAAAAGTGGCTCAACATTATTATTAGGGAAGTGGAAAGTAAAACCACAATGATACCACTACTTACCTCTCAGAGTGGCTAAAATTAAAAAGGCTAACCATCCCAAGTGTTGACAAGTATGGAACTACCATTCACCACCGAGGTGAATGTAAAATTGTACGACCACTTTGGGAAGCCAAAATTCAAATATACACCTATCATATGATCCACTTACTCCACTCCCAGGTGTTTAATCAAGAGACAAGCAAGCATTCCTACACAAAGAATTACACGTGGATGTTTGTAGCAGCTTTGCTTGTAATAACTTAAAACAACCCAAATGTCCATCAACAGGTGAACAGATAAACAAATTGTGGTAGATCCAAGCAATGGAATACCAATTAGCATTTCAAAAAGTAATAAACAATTGATGCAACATTAAATATTAAAACAAATAATTATCTTGAGTAAAAGAAGCCGGGCATACCGTATGATTCCATTTATACAAAATCCTAGAAAATGCACTGGGCCGGGGCGGGTGATGGTTGGGATCACAAAAGGACAGAAGGAAACTTCTGGGGGTGATGGATGTGTTCATTATCTTGATTGTGGTAGTATAGGCCAAAATAGTCCATTGTACCTAACCATAGTTTATAGTTTGTAAATTATACCTCAATAAAGCTGTTTGAAATATAATAGGAAAATCACATCCGTTCTGATTTGGGCTGTTGTTCATCTCCTGCTGGCTTCCTGGTGGTTATTTTGAAGTCTGATCCACTCTGCTATTACGAATTAAGTTGGAAATCTTTATATTCATCAGATGCTTCAAGTTGCAGATGGACAAATGGAGAGACTATTTGAGTTTCATAGGCGTTAAACTGATTTTACTGGAAAGCTTGGTGTTAGTTCCCTGAGATTATTATTTTAAAACTAAATTAATTAGGATGTATGGGTTTGGTGAACCAGTTTCAGAAAGTGAATAAACTCTACAAAAGGGCAAATATGCCTCGTTTTCACAAAAGGCCACAGACACTTTTATTGTCTCTATACAACAATTCTCTATCGATTGAACTGTGTTCTATCCAGGGCCTCTGTAAAGTACCTTCTTGGAGAAGGGGTCTCAGTTAGTACTGACAATTCTGTTTTGTAGTCTCAGTTCTTCATTTATTACTTCCAATAAAGTTATTCCAAAAATGAAGGTGTCAGGGAAAGATGATTTAAGTCATCATGTATTTGTAGGTCAAGTCATAAATCATTTTTGAGTTACATTAACAAACTTAATAAGAAAATGTGTACATATATGTCATTATCTGCATACAATATGATATTAAATTGCTTGTTCGCTCTTGCTATCAGTCATCAGGGTGCTGAGCTTAGTGCTGGATACGTGGTGGATGTGTAATTACTAGAATTGGACTGATGCCCCTTTGCTGTGTTTAGGCAAGAAACGGTGCATAAATGAGAGAACGGCCATATTCATGGGAAACGCCTACATTTTACCAATTTTAATGGCATATTTCAATAAATGGAACTATTTGAAATTATAATCTTTGATAAGGATGATCTTGATACACAACCAGTACACTGATAACAGAAACGGACTCTTTTCTTCTTCTAAATATGAATATATATCTTTTTACTTTGGGTGAAAAAGAATTCTAATTTTGTTATGATATTCTATTTATAGTCAACTTAACAAATAGCACTCCCTCTGAGCAGGCAGATTAAATAGGAGAACGAACACTGGAATAGGAACTCCATAAAGCTGGGGTGGTATTCTACAAGGTTGGGTGACCTTGAGGAAGTTTTCATCATCTGTAAAATGAGAGACATCTGAATTGGCAGATTTCTAAGATTCCTTCCAATGCTAAAAAAATGTCTGATTGAAACTAATTTGTAGGGAAATATTCAGGTCAATTTCTTAGGATAAATATTGCCCTCAGATAAACATTTCAGGGGTGCTAAGTGGGTCCTTAAATGGCACTACCAATCACTTCTCAGTTTTCAAATAGAGGAATTTGAAATTAGATATTTCATTTGAGCACCAAGGAGATATCAAGAAGTGAAATGCCACTGCTAGGTCCACTGTCCATTCTATCATTACAGAGACCTTCTGACCGCAGGACCAGGCACCTACGTCAGCATCACCACTCAGAATCGGCTGATTCCAGAAGGGAATTCAATTACAGCCGCAGAGCTCCAGGAGGACTTTGGCACCTTTAGATCCAATCTGTAATTTAAGCTGAACTGATGATAAATAAGCATCTTCTTCCCCTGCTCTTGTTTTAGTTAGAACTAGAATATTTCAATAGATTTATTTAGACCAAAGGAAGCCTGACGGCTTTTTAATAATATTAAAAAATGTGTGTGTGTGTGTGTGCACTGATGTATGTCTGTGTATTCAGAAAATCTTTTACATTGCACAGAGCCTATAGAAGACTTTTAAGCAATAACTGATTAGGAAATCAAGTTTTTCTCACTGTTGTTCCCACTGCCTAATTTTAACCAGTCTTACCTCCTCTGTCTATAAAGTGATATTATGAATCTGTAACACTAGAGTAATATTGAAAATAGTTTGCACTACTTGATGGATAAGACACTAGAATGGCTTTTCTAAGCCTTTTTTTTTTTTTTGCATTCTATGTAATTAGACAAACTAAAACTACCTTAAAGAGTACAAAGTGTTCCTCATCTGCTGACAAATTATGTCCCTACGTCAACAGAGGAGAAACATAGCCAATATGTAGCCCATTTTGTCCCCTGCTGAACTTCACCTTTGAACTAAGGATTTTGTTCAGTTTGGAGTTAAAACCAAAGTATTTGTTCCAATCGTCAGGTAGTCATTTTCCGTAATTGCTCCTAATAGATAATGCCCTGCTTTTCTTAGTGGATTAGTTGTTCAGGAAACCACCAGTTCAAGAGTTTTGAAAGAATAACCTAGATATTTCAGGTAAGCCAGAAAAGCAAAACAAAAAAGCCCCATACGTGGCTGGTTAGACAGCACTTCTGTGTTTTATTCCATTGTCTAGGCTGGCATTGTATAGTATATGCAGGGAAATGCTCTGAAAAATGATTACCATTGTGATAACAACTGAAATGAATTCTTAACCTATTTTATTGGTAAA
This sequence comes from Cabassous unicinctus, assembly GCA_029593785.1. Lineage (NCBI taxonomy): Eukaryota > Metazoa > Chordata > Mammalia > Cingulata > Chlamyphoridae > Cabassous > Cabassous unicinctus. The sequence goes on from JAQZBX010003131.1 coordinate 16,256, forward strand.
ATAAAATGATGTTTCCCTTATCTGAGTCATACGGTCTTTAATCTTGGAAATACTGACACCAAACTAGTCTTCGGAGGTGACTCTCAATATAGGGTTAAAGTTAGGTGTGAGGCCAGGATGACTTTGACACAAAGAAGGCACTTGCCTCCAGCTCAAAATTTAAGTTGGGGCAGAAAGGAAATCTCAGCAATCAAGATGAATGACATTTAAATGAAATACTAAACAAAAAATAATAATGCAAAAAAAAAATCCAGTAATGAATAAAATATCAACATTTTAAATAAACACAATGCATGTGAAGCTACACGGAGCCCAAGGCAAAAGAAAATGTCATTAACTAACACTATCACCTGTCCTTATTTAAAATGTTGATATTTTGTTCATCGTGGGTTTTTTTGCATTGATTTCAGTTTTTTAAAAACATTGCATAAAAATAGTTATAGTGCTTACTCGTTTCTTGGCACCCTCTTAAATACCGGGCGGGAGGAGCACTCGCCTTGCCCTCACCCCAGCCCTGCTTAGGGGTGGGCTTTCCACAGTCCCGGTGTCCGACCTGAGGTGTAAAATCCTGCAGGCACACACCAGGAGGCGGTGAAGCCTGGACTGGACACTCGACCTCGCTACGTCTCATCTAAGGACTGTGCTCCTCGGCTCCCTAAAATGGGGGTGGAGTCAAATAGCCCTGGAGGACCGGATTTGCCCCTTTTCAGCCCGGAGCCTTCCACAGCTGAGGAGAGGTTGGCGGATGGTCACCCCTGAGCTGGAGATGTCAGCGCTGGGATTAAATGCTGCAGGGATCCAGGAATGAGTAAAAGAAAGAGGAACGTGTTTTTAAAAATTACTTTTGGATAGGGTTCAATAAAAGAGAGAGAGAGAGAGAGAAAAGAGAGAGAGAAAGAAATGGAAGTAGTAGTGCAAAAGGGAATCTTCTATGGAGTAAGTTTTAGATAGGAATCTACTCTTTTAAAAACTATTTGAATGTGTTTTTTATTGAAGTTGTTGGCTTATAGAAAAATCATGCAGGAAATACAGAGTTCCCACATTTTCCAACCCCGCCCACACAGTTTCCCCTATTATTAACACTTTGCATTAGTGTGGTATTTTTGTTACAATTGGTGAAACAATATTATCATAATCATACTATTAATTATAGTCCACAGTAAAGTTCACTGTTTCTATTGTACAGTTCTATGGTGGTTTTTTTTTAAAGTTTCTTGTGTAACATATAAAACATAAATTTTTCTCTTTTAACCACATACAAATATCTAAATCAGTGCAGTTTATTACATTCACAAAGCTGTGCTGCCATGGCCACTCTCCAATACCAAAACGTTTGCATCACCCCAAACAGAAACTATACCAAAGAAGAATTAACTTCACATTACCTACTCCCACCCGACACCTGGTAACCTGTATTCTAATTATTTCATACAATATTTGTCCTTTCGTGTCTTGCTTATTTCACTCAGCATGATGTCTTCAGGTTCATCCATGTTGCTGCATATAGCAGAACTCTATTCCATTTTAGGCTGAAGAATATTTCATTGTATGTATAGACCACACTGTGTTTCTCTATCATCTGTTCATTTGTTGATGGGCCTTTGGGTTGCTTCCATCTTGTGGCAATTGTGAATAATGCCACTATGAACATCAGTGGGAAAATATTTTCTATTTTCAATTTTCAATTCTATTGAGTATATACCTAGAAATGTGATTTGAAGACCATATGGAAATTCTAGACTTAACTTTCTGAGGAACCACTAAATGGAATAAAGTCTTTACTATTTTTTGGTCTGTTGACATTCCTTTTCTTCTTGAGTTAGTGTAGGTAGTTTAAGTGTTTCCAGCAATTTGTCCATTTCCTCTAGTTATGTATTTTGGTGTACAGTTGTTTATAGTGTCTTTTTATAATCCTTTTTATTTCTGTGGGATCGGTAGTAGTGTCCCACCTTACATTTCTGATTTTAGTTAACTGCATCCTCTCTCTTTTTCCCTTGTCGGTCTAGCTAAAGATTTGTTGATTTTATTGATTTTTCAAAGAACTAATTTTAAGTTTGTTTGATTTTCTCTATTTTTTTTTTTGGTATTCTATGTCATTTATCACCACTCTAATCTTTTTTTTTATTCCTTCCTACTGGGTTTAGTTTGCTCTTCTTTTTTGAGATCATCCAGTGTTGTTCATGTATTTTATTTCCTTATTTATCTCCTGTCTAGATGTTCTATTAATAATAGAAAGTGGTATATTACATTGTCCTACTGTTAAAATAGAATTGTCTTTTTCTCCCTTCAAATCTAATATTTGCTTCATATATTTTGGAAGCTTTGTTGTTAAGTGTATGTATATTTATAATTCTTATGTCTTTTTGTTGAATTGACCCTTTTTTCAGTATATAGTGACCTTCTTTGTCCCTCGTAACAGTTTTTGACTTAAAGTATATATTATCTGATATTAGTATAGCTATCCGTGCTCTTTTGGTTGCTCACATATTTTTCCAGCCTTTCACTTTCAGCCTACTTGTATCTTTGACTTTAAGGTAAGTCTGTTTTAAACTACCTATAATTGGGTCATCCTTTTTAAAAAAAAATCTATTTTGCCAATATCTTCCTTTTGACTGGAGAGTTTAATCCATTTATAGTCAAAGGAACTACTGGTAATGCAGGGCTATCTTCTGCTATTTTGTCTTTTTAATTCTTATGCTTTTTCACCCCAATTCTTCCATTAATAGCTACTTTTATATTTACTTTTAGTGTACCATTTTTTAGTCCCTTCTCATTTCCTTCTGTATATATTTTTCAGATAGTTTCTTTGTGGTTTCCATGGGACTTAAATCTAGCATCCTAAAGCTATAATAATCATGTTTGATTTGATACCAACTTAACTTCAAAAGCATACACATGCACTCTTCCTATACATTTCTGTCCCCCCACCTTTTTGTTGTACTTGTTACAATTATATCTTTTTGCATTCCAAAAACATAGATTCATCATAATGTTTTATGCATTTGAATTTTAGAAACTGTAAGAAGTAAAAAGTGGAATTACATGCCAAATAATTCAACATCATACTACCGGAATTTATAATTACCTACATGGTTAGCTCTGCTAGAGGTCTTTATTTCTTTATGTCACTTCAATCCACTGTCTTGTGTCCTTTTCTTTCACACTGAAGAACTCCCTTTAGCATTGCTTGTAGGGAAGGTTTAGTGGTGATGAATCTCTCAGCCTTTGTTTCTCTGGGGACCTCTTAACCTCGCTTTTGAAGAACAGTCTTGCTGGATATAAAATTCTTGACTGGCCATTGTTTTCTTTCAGCACTTTAAATATTTCATTCGACTGCCTTTTTGACTCCATGCTTTCTGATTAGAAATTGGTACTTAACGTCATTGGACTCCCTGTACATAACATGATGCTTTTCTTTTGCAGTTTTCATATTTTTTTTCTTGTCCTTGGCATTTAACAATTTGACTAGTATGTGTCTCAGTGTGGTTCTCTTTTAGTTAACCCTGTTTGGGGTTTTGGGCTTTTTGAATTTGTATATATTCAGGTCCTTTGTTAAATTTGGAAAGTTTTCTGCCATCATCTGTTTGAAATTCCTTCTGTGCTTGTCTTTTCTTCTCCTTCTGGTACCCCCACAATGCATATATTGGTATGTTTAATGGTGTCTCACAGATGTCTTAGGCAATGTTTACTTTTATTTCATCCTTTATTCTTTCTGCTCCTCATCCTGAATTATTTCCATCATCTTGTCTTTGAGTTCACTAATTCTTTCTTCTGGCAGCTCCAATTTGCTTTGAAAACCTTTAGGGAATTATTCATTTCAGTAATCATGGTCTTCAACTTCAGTATTTCTGTCTGGCTTCTTTTGAACATTTCTATTTCCTCATCAAGATTGTCACATTGTTCAGGTATCATTTTCCTTATATCCTTTAGTTCTTTCCCTGTGTTTTCTTTGATCACTTTTAGCATAGTGAGGATCATTTTTAAAAAAATCTTTGTCCAGAGTGTGGTCTTCTTCATTCTTGGTTGTTGGATTTTTCTCTGTTTCTTTGAATGGGCCATCATTTCCTGTTTCTCTGTGTTGTCATCTTTTGTATTATAGCACCGTTTAATATTTTTAAGTGTTTTCTCTAAGGTTTAGACTTTAGCTGTCTTTTCCTAAGTTTGCATCTAACTAGTGCTCTGACAAAGATTTTGTTGAGTGCCAAGAGCTAAAATGTGCAAACAAACCAAAGCTAAATCACCTTGCACAGTCTTTTAATATTGTCTCTGCAATGGCTGCTGCTGTCCTTCAGAGTTTAGCCCTCCTATCAAGGAGAACAGCTTGAGATGAAAGTGAAATACAAGGTCCTCTCCATCTTTTCTGACCTGAGTATTGCCCTGGGCTTGTACTTGCTCCTAGACTTAGGAATTCTTACATTTACAGGAATTTGAATGTCTCCTCTACTCCCTATGAAACAGACTTTTCCCCTTTCCAGGCGCTCTATCATATGTCTTAAAGCCAGTAATCCTTTGCCTTAGGCCCTCTACTTCATTGTTCTTTACTTTGCTTTAGCTATGCACAGCTGCTTCTGCCTGTTGCATCTGGGAGATCTGGGAGAGTGAGCCCAAGATACATTTCCTAGTTTAGTCTTTCAGGCTGCCAGCCAATAGATTGGCACCAATATACAGGCACCCCAGTATGAACATAGGGGAAACTCTGCTCCCTCCAGGACAGGGTCAGGAACTCACAATGGGAAGCACAGGCTGGCTTAGCACCATGCCAGAAGGGTGAGAGGGGCTAGCAAAGGTGCCATGTGCTTCTCCCACTGTTTTTAAAGCTGCATTTTCTTGATTTGGCAGTCATTAAGTTTCTGCAACCCTTTAACCATTTTCTGGAGTTTTGAGGAAAATGTTTCTGCCAGGTTTTGCTAGTTGTTCAAAGATTCTGTGGGGGAATGGAACTGTGGTACGTTTTATGATGCCATCTTGGTCAATCAGACTCCCAGGACTCTACTCTTGCATAACATAACATTAGAGCAATAACTTCTCTTCCAGAGCACTTGTCCTTTGCTTCCATTGTCTCATCTGTCTATTTATGTGAGGCAATCAACAGTTATGGGACAGAGGTTTGGTGCTTGGATGAGGAAAGGCTATTTTTTCTCTCAGGAGAAGGAGAGTCGGTGAATGAAAATAAGGAGAAGTGTTTACTTACAGAAGAGAGGGGAATATCAGGTATTTTCAGGTCTAGTAAAGTTAAATACCTCATGCCAGTAGCCTGGGTATGACTCTAGGGTTGCTGGAGAGGAGGTAGAGGTGAGGAGGTTGTGGAAGAGAGGGGAAAGACCAGTGGACAATTTTGGAATAGTCTTTATGGTAATTGTGCTCTATAGTCAACAAGATATGTACAAAGACAGGGGTTCTCTAAAATAGAGCAAGATCTAGCAATATATAAGTCCAAAAGCTAATTAATATTTTGATTACTCTTCAACTCCATATGTTCATTGGCCTATCTTCATTATTTTATTCAACTGTAATCTTATTTGCCACGTTTCACCTTATCTCGTGATAGCAATGTTAAGAGTTGGATCTATCCTCCACATTTACCTCTCAAGGCTAAAATTCAGCCACAAGTCTTGTCTATTTTATTTCTAAAATGGGGTTCCAAGTATCATTATAACAAGAATGCTAATTTAAAAAAAAAAAACTTATATAGGACAATCAATAACTACATCAGAGTGATGATGGAAGAAAAAAGGAAAGAACAAAACTATTTCTGCAAAATCACAGAACACTATCAATGGCAAAACCCAAGAAAACAAAAATATCTCTCCAAAGCGACAAGAAAGAGTAATGAATAAATTGCTACGTGCCCTATGAAAGAAATTATTTTTAACATTTCTTCCAACTTCCTCCCATGGCAAAAAAACAAAAGAACAAAAAACCAACAAACCCACATACCCCTTAGAAAATGAGTTATCTGGAGAATAATTAACTAGAAATTCTAATTCATACGTAACTTGTTTTACTGGGACAGCAATAGAATTGGCTGTGTTCTCTTTTCATCTTGGTTTGTCCCTCCATCTCCTTCCTCGCAAATGTAGACATTTACTAATCTTGTAAATGGATCGCCTTCCCTTCCTTGACTGAGCTTCCTGGTTTCCTTTGGTGAGTGTAAATGAAGCCTTAGTAACAGTCGGTCACCTTACTAACATCACCGGAACATATTTCCTGTTCAGATTTCAGGCAAACCGCAAACCCCCGAGAATCATAGCTTTGGTTTGATTTGGTTTGGTTACAAATCTTTTTTTTTTTTTTCTTAAGAAACCATAAAACCACACAACGTGTCTATAGTCCTGAAGGCTGCCAAGCATCCCTGGATGACCTAGTTAGTACTGTAGTGGAAAATGGGGGAAGGAGGGAAATAAAAAAATAAATACTCATGAGCCTTTAATTTAAAAAATATAACACTTTGGAATGAAAAAAAACAAAAAACAAATTGAACCTTATAGAGTATATATCAGAGAAGCAAACAATTTCTTCTTTAAGTCTCAAGCACCCCAGTTGGAATTAAATTAAACTCTATGAGTTTATATTAAACTCTTTGAATTGAAGTTTATTAAGTTCTTCTAGTTCCTTTTACATTACTTCATAATATTTAAAAAAAACATATGATCAATATTGTGGAAAGCAATACATGATAAAAATTTATTTGCAAATATTTTTTATTCTGTTTTTAATGGATATTTATTGGTAAAGTGCTGCATGGTGCTTCTTACTCGCTTTCAGTACTTAATTAATAAGCAGATCAATGAGATTCATATTTGAAACATTGACACAAATTTTCCAAATGAAGTTTTCTTTGTCTCTATTTACAGTAGGTGCCAAAATCAGTCTTTAGTTTAGAGTAGATTTCTCTTATTTTCCCTTCCAGAGTCATGCAAAGCAAAGATCTCTTCTTTAACTAAGCATTAAAAACATTCCTGGCAGTGTCAATAACAAAATAAATAGATGTTCCATTCCTGAAAACTAACATGGAATTGAGTCGGCTATAAAAGTGATGTTGTAGCAACTTATTTCAACAAAAAGAAGTTCTGAAATTAAAAACATGTTTCTTTTGTCATGTGTCATACAAGAGCAAAATGGAAAAAAAGTAAATTTTAGTGTGTTCCTAATTTAGATTCCTCTTCTTTACATAACTTTCTCTAACAATGATGTTGTATGCTACTCTTGAGTATTGGGGACTTTTTTTCCAGTATAGTTCCCACCATTTGGACATTGATGGAAAAAAATGAAGTTTATCTATATATATCAACTAGTGATGATGGGAGGTGGGTCTACATTTACATGCATGTTTCTTGAGCAGAGTTTTGATCCAAACTTGAAAACCAAAGCATCATGAAACACACATATCTTTGAGAAATTATAGTTTGGAATATTAGTATTAGTGTCAAGGTTATAAATTTTTGATCAGTTCACAAAGTAGTAAACTGCTTAATAACAATATTAATTTTTAAATCATAATTTTAGGTTGTTTGGAATATGTATATTCTGTATTGACATATTTTATAATTTTAGCTTTATCAGCTAATTCATGGAATTTTATGGGAATTCACAAGAAAAGTGAATCAAATGCAGGCTAAATCCATGTGAACAAATCTACATTCTTAGAGTAACCGAACAAAGTAAATCCCTTACATTCTAAAGACAAAATATCCAGGAATTCAAGGTCATCGTTTCTTGCGAACAATTCCTGCATCTTTGTAGATATGTGGCATTAAATACAAAGAGCAAGAAGTTGAAGGTGGATGTGGTTTGAGGACTGCTAGGTGGGGGGAAGATGTGTTTACCCTTTGATTTATGGCTTCTTGGCAAGGCTCATCTAGATGGAGTGCACATGTGAAAAAATGGGTATAAAAGCACTTGCTACTCCATTCTTCAGCCTCCTAAGGTCTTTCTGAACAAAGCTTCTGATTAGTGTGTCCTATTTCCCAGTCAATTATTTTGTTTCAATTTTTTTCCAGCCTCCTCCACCCAGGCTCTGAGACGTAATTTCACTGATGGTAAAAAACAAATGAAATTGGAATTCCCAACAGATGTCTCACATAAATACTTAAGGACTCCCGCCAAATGCATTGCAAGCGTTAAGGCTACTTATGAGGGTGGATAAGATAATCATCTATAAAAGGATTTTGCAGGGAAACAGCAGGATTAAACTGACCACACAAATAGTCCAAATGCCTATGCACTGGGGCACTTTAATTTTGCTGTTTCTCAAATTGTGATATACTGACCACTTTTATTAGAATCACTTGTGAGCTTATTTAAAATACATATATCAAGGCTCTTCCATAGACCCTAATGAATAAGAAGCCCAGGGGCAGACATTGGGAATCTGTATTTTCAAACAATTTTAAGGGCGGGGGTGATTCTGATTTGAGAAATTTACACATCAACCTATCTTTCTAAAAGAGAGCACAGAGAACAATCTTAGCTGAGAGTTTCAGATTTGAAATAGTTGGCCGCTTTCACTCCCTTTACTCTTCACAGCGCCTTCCTTCCCCAGTCAGACAGCTAGTTTACAGTTCTCAGTTGAGATCTCCAAATAAAATTATTGGTATGGGGTGGTAGGTCATCGATTATTGGGGTAATCCTGTCCGGAATATAATGAATGGCAAGTATTCAGCCTCATCAGAGGGACTGGGACTGGGAGAGAAAACCTTCATAGACAGGCAGGGATTCACTTGCTATCTGGCACTTTCTAGACTATTCTCCTTGCCTTTCAGACACTCATTCTCATGGCATGCCTCTTAAGCCTTCAGGGAAGGGGAGATGAGTTCGCTCGGCCACATATGTCAGCCTCTACTTGGCAGCACGTCTCATACCCCTTCTCCCCACCACCGCTGCCTGTGGAGGAGCCGTGGAAGACAGTGATGGCAACTCTGCAGTAGGATCCTTGATTGTCCCCAGAATTGATTAATTCATTTTTTAAAAGACTTTCTTGATCTTACTCTTGGATTCTTCACGGTTAACAAGGGGATAATAAGCATACCTACTTCACCAGGTAGATATAAGGATAAAATGCGATTTTTGATGAAAGGACATTGTAAACCATAATGCCTAAGCAAAGAACTATTATTTTTATGTGTAAGATGCTGTGATAGGAGTTATGGACAATGCAAAAGTGTGTAAGACACGGTTTCTTCCCTCAGTGAAACTGTAGTCACATAAGAGTGTTGATATCTACGAGTCGCTATAATATAAATGTCATGTGAGTAGTATGAAATGTTAAATACGTTCAGAGATGATTTTGTCTGGGGTCATAGGGAAAGGCTCATTGCAGACCACAATGGCACATCACTTGTGGTTTGAAGTGCGGTTAGGATTTCAATTGACAAGTAAAGTTAGAAAAAGAGAGCAGTTCTGGGGAAGGGCAGATCATTAGAAGTGATGTAGAGGTTAAAGGATATAAGATGTACTTGGGAAATGATACATTAGTCACTTTGCTCAAAATTCCATCTCTCCTTGAGATTACACCCTTTTATCTCATGGTGTGAGCTAACAGGTATGAAAGTAGAATGGTTGGTGTTGGTCATATGAGGTGTATTTGCCCTCCATGATACATAAATCTAAAGACATCTGTTTTTTTTGTTTTGTTTTTTGTGTACTTTTTAGGAGGGACAGGGTATTGAACCCAGGACCTCGTACATGGGAATCAGGTGCTCAACCACTGAGCTACATCCACTCCCCAATGACAATTGGTTTTTACATTTGTTTGTTTGTTTGTTTGTTTTTTAGGAGGAACCAGGGATCAAACCTAGGACCTCAAACATGGGAAGCAGGTACTCAACCACTTGAGTTACATCCACTCCCAGCCATCTGTTTTTGTTTGCTAAATGCTGCTGGGAGCAATATACCAGAAATGAGTTGGCTTTTATAATGGGAATTTATTAGGTTAAAAGCTTACAGGTCTGAGGCCATGAAAGTGTCCAGATCAAGGTATCAGCAGAGATCTGTCTCACCAAATTGCAGCTGTGGGCAGTCAGGCACATGGCGGCATCATCTAAAGATGCTTTCTCTCCAAGCTCAGCTGGGACGATCAGCACATGGCTGGGCATAATGGCAGCTCTGCCTGTCTCTGCCTTCTCCTCCAAGCTTAGTTTCTCACTGAGATCAGCTGTGAGTGACCAGGCAGATTGTTCATCTCTCCCCTCTCCTCTAGGCCTCATCTCATCCAGCTTCTCAGGGGCCTCTTTCCATGACTGTGCACCACTAATTCTAGCCTCTGACCTCCAGGACCTCTCTCTCAGCCTCTCGGGGTTTCTCTGTCTCTGCCACTTTTTTTTCTGTGTCTCTGCAAGCTTTTCCCATTTATAAAGGACTCTGATAAGATTAAGACCCACTCTGGGCTGTGCCCTGCTGAAGTGACCTAATCAAAAGGAAGGTCCTTAACTGAATCTAATCAAAATGTCCCATTTACAATAGGTTTACATGCACAGGAATGGATTGGCTCTAAGGACATAATCTTCTGGGGTCCACCCAACTTCAAATTGTCACACCATCACACCTCTAGAAATATACAGTTTCCCCCCCACACAGAATAGTGAAACTGGGGCAATTTTAAAACATGAAAAGTATGTGTCAATGATGCAATATTTCACAGTATTATGTACACAGGGAAGATAAATTAGCACTTTGTTAAATTTCAGTTTTCAGCTTGTTGAAAGTAAAAATACTTTTAATTTCTATGAGCTTTTCTCTTCATACTAATATTTTTACTTGGTGACAAGCCTAGTCAAGATATAAGTTCTTGTTTAAATAATTGATGACTTGCTTTTACAAAGAGTTTATGGGAGCATGTGTCTTCACTTGTTAATTACTACTGTAAACATTATCTTCTATGCAAATTTAGCTGTAATATATACATGATGTTGTCTATGTTATATAAACACTTGTATTTAAGAAATTAGAATGTTGGAGGGCATAGGCTATTAGTTATGAGCATGGGCTCTGGAGTTAGCCTGAGTTTGTAACCCTGCTCTTCCATTCAGTAGCTGTGTGATTTTGAGCCAGTTACTTAGCCACTCTGTGTCTCAGTTGCCATTTTGCAGTAATAGTACCCATCTCTTATGATTGCTATGAAGATTAGCAAGGCCTAATACGTGGCAAACTCTCAACAGATTGTAGCTATTATTATTAAGTGCAAACTTTTAAGTATGACACCTATCTAAAAGTCTAAATAGAGTTTTATAGCTTCATAACAATGTTATTAAAATTATTTTTAAAACTAATAACTTTTTAGTTAAATCACAAAACAGATCATTTTTATTTAAAATAAATTATTTTTTTCTGAATTTTATTGCTTTAGAGTTCAGGAAGACTGTTCTAGTATGAAGAATCCTTTTAATCGAGAATTACTTTTTCTCTGCACTTAGAATTAAGCTTTTCAGTGCCTGCCAATTTACATATAAATAGCTGTTTTCTGAATATTGGTTCTAACATGATGTTTTCAATACAGATATTCCTACCTTTTATATTTAAAGAGATACTGATTACTGAATACACTAATAGAGAATTTGATTTCAGTGTTATTGCAAAGGAAATATTTATATTAATAAGTTGTAAACTCTTCAATAGAGTTTTCTGTTTGGAGCCTACAAGGAGATTTTGTAATACAGTGGCTCTCAAAGATGAGTGTGCATCAGAACCACCTGGAGGGCTTATTAAAGTTCAGATTGGTGGGTCCCACCCTCAGAGTTTCTGATTCAAGAGATCTTGGTTGGGGCCTGAGAATCTGTCTTTCTAACAAGTTTTCAGGTACTGCTGAAGCCACTGGCCAGAGAACCATGCTTTGACAACCACTGTGATAATTCATTACAAGAATCAAAAATATTTGGATTCTTTATTGCCCTGATTTGAATAATAACTTTATTAAGAAATCTGTTATATACATTTCTCCTTTTTGATTCAAAGAATAATTTTTTAAAAATACCTAACTCTTGAAGTCGAAAGGGCATAAAACATGTAGGAAAATGTACTTCTCAGAAGACTATTTCTGGAATCCATTGCTGATTTTTTTTCCATCTTAGATTTGCTTAACTAAAACCCTTTTATTTTCTTTCTCCTATTTACCACACCTTCTTATTTAGATGGTGATGACAATCTTTCTTTATGGGAATTTAGGATTTCGCTTTGCCTGGGTGAGTCCTAAAAAAAAAACATTTCCTGTAAATACCTGTACATTGCCTTGTAATCTATAATTACATTGACTCACCAGTTGAAAGTACAAGTTCTGGAATGTGACACTTCGGAAATAATCCTTAATTGCAGGAAAATGTTGCTTATCTGGCATAGTATGCCTTAATCTCACGGAGGAAAAAGGGGCAAAACAGAATGAGAATATGTTCAGGCCGAGAAATAAATAAGTACAGACATTATTCAGGAAAAATACAAGGGTGTGACAAATAGATAATAAGAAGTTGCCAGTTTCCCTACTTAGGCACATTTAGGAGCAATCTAGAAAAGCCTTCCATATCTCTGATGACACCAAGTATCCTTGGAGTCAGTGCCTCTTTCAGCGGGAACGCTCAACTCATCCAGCAAGGCTTGGGCTGTCTTCTCTGATTCTGTCCCCATGGTCAAATGCTCTTCACATCAATTCTAGTTTCTAACTCACCTTCTTTTCTTCCTACCACCCCTGTTCTCCCTTGAGCTTGCTCATCTCCTTTGGATTCCTTGTCATGCCTATTTCGGAAGCTGCCCTCTGCTTGCTGCGTCCTTCCCCATACAGGACGGGACCAAAATGAGTGAGGAGAACTGTAGTGCTTGTCCTGACTGCCATCCTTTCTTTCCGTTCCCTCCCATTTGTGTGGTTTTCCTTCCAACTGGGGAAAAAAAAGGACACAGCTTAGTGGAGAGAACATGGAATGAAAATGAAGCTGTAGTTTCTAGCCCATCTATTTACTGCAAGATCTTCATGTGAAAATTCAGATTCCTTACTAATTTGGGGAGGGGTCCTCATATTTGCTCTATTTCATAAGGTTGTAATGAGAGTCAAATTAGATGGTGTTGTAAAAGTGCTTTGTGCAGTCTGCAACCCTAACCCCACAAGTCAGGGGTAGGGCTAGGGGGAAAGAAGTGAGGTGCCCAGGCTGCAAAATCAGGAGGGCACACACTCTTTGGACAGTGCAAATGCAGGGACTGAGTGCCTCCTTAAATCTGTCATCTGTCACTGCCATTGTCGTCTGCAACTCGGCTGTGACCAAAGGGTTACAACCTAAGCATGGAATGCTCTGGCTTACACAGATTAAAAACTGTTATTTCTCCTGGAAGAGGTATCATTAGTTGAGACTGCAGTCTCAGGATTAAAAAAGTAATAAAGTTCCTAGCTGGTGGAGGACTCCTCAAAAATTGGCCATGGATTCGTCGTAGCAACCTACTCTATCCATGAATAAGGCAGCCCTTGTGCTGAAGATCAGCCAGCTAAGAATGCTAGGGGAAGGAAGCTTGCACATTTAAAAGCAATTTGCATCTAACAAGCTCCTTTTCAGAACAATTTTCCCACTTGGGCCCTCAAAATAAGTTTTAAAAGAATTTTACTACATTTAATTCAGAAGCCACATTAATAAAAAAACAAACAACCACATACAGTTAGAGTAGGATGGCTCTCTCTGATCTACCCTAGAAACTGTCAGGCTTCACAGGAAGATTTGAGGAAGAATTTTCTCTGCCTCAACATAACATAAAGACAAAGATCACCGCATAGTGACGAAGCTAAATCGTCTCTAGAGGATAGAGCTACTTGCTCACTAATGACTATCATCTGCCAAGAACTGGTATGCTGTTAATGCCTGTAAAGCTCCCTGACTAGCAAAAGCACAGGTCCATCTTTATTTTTAGGTAATTAATCTAATTTGACTTCTCCTGATCACAGTTTAGCAGACATGGATGCCAACTCCTTTCTCTGTGAAGAAAATATACATTAGAGAGATGCCTCACAAAGGGATCTTAAAAACTAGCTCGCCCTCTAACTTATCCTCTGCCAGTGTCTAGCGAATTCTCCAAGTGCAGAAGCTTGTCCAGGACTGTGCTTATTAGCAAAGAAGAAATACAGGACCCAACTGCTTGTGAATAAGGAAAGAGGTGGACCCTGGGAGAAGGGTCTGGTAAGACCTGCATGGAATATGCCCCCAATACCACCACCACCCCCAAAAAAAAACCCCACAAATAACCCAACTGTGCAAGTTCACTGTGATTTTCCCCAGAGAATACAGAATTATGGCCATTCTGATTCTGAGAATACAGAATTACAGAAATACCTGTCTTGCTTTTTCAAAGGGAGCTGAAAGAGCATTTACCTCAGCTCTTCACCCCGTCTCTGCTTAAGATGCCTCTGGCAGAGAAGTTACATGTTTGAAAATACCTTTCGAGGGTTTAGGCAGTTCCACTCTTCTCCCAAAAATGGATTGAACTGGAAAAATCGGAGCCAGCAGCAAGGTGAGGAAAGGATTTAATATACATCTGTCACCAAAGAAATTAACAGAGAATTCTTGAAAATGAGTATGACACATGTTATAGGTATTTCTGTATCAAATTTATTTTACTCTCTAGTCTGGTTATTTGACTGATTCTAAAATGATTTTATTTTTTCCTATACTGAAGTTGTCTTCATAAGTAATACAGATCAATGAGAGAAAAACAAGAAAATACACATAGGCAGAAAATTAAAATCTCTGAGAAGCCTACCTCCCCAAGATAACACTTGTTAACATTGTGCATTTAAATATTTCCTTCCAGACTTTCATGTATACTTATATACACTTGTTTTGCTCAAAATTTTTAAAATTGTGTTTTCACTTTTATACACACTTTTCCATGTAAATAAATATACTTTAATGCATTCTTTTAATCAGCTGGTTGTATTATGTTGCATTGTGTGGAAATAATTTAGTGATGCTAAAGTTAGATTAGGTTGAAATAGCCTATCATGATTGGCATGCTTATCAGTCCAGATAGACTGCAGAATTCTTACTTTTTACCTTTCCTGTGACAAAGTGCCCTCCCTATGCTGGACATGATCTTAACTCTGGGGCAGTCCAGGGCTGACCCATTCTCTCACTGTCGACCTCCCAGGAAGGCCTGCTGGAGCAGAAGCTCTTGGAACTCTGCCCCTACTCCTGTCTCCTTACCATTTCTGTGCACGCCAACCTGCCTCCCACCTTCGTCTCTGATGGACAGCTGCTGTCCAACTGCCAGATGGAACCTACTGTGCCTGCGTGGATGTGCCTGGGAATGCATGTTCTCCAAGGGTGACCTTAACTGATGATTGACAGGTGTGGGGGTATAAATATCTCAGCTCTTTCACTCCAGGCCAGGATAATCCTGAGGTGTATGTTTTGCACTGTTTTTCAATGTTGTCCTCCTGGATTAAGACCCATTTTCCCGCCGTGGTGGTGGACCTACAATGCACCCTTCTTGGCTGCCTTCCCTCCCCTGATCACATCTCCCATCAACCAGCCAAGTTCACTGCACTTCTCAATACACTGCTTGCGCTTGATTCCTTGGCTTGGTATCTGCAGTGGGGATGCCTAAACCAAGGCACTGTCGTGGTCATTTCAAAGGCAGAAATTCTAGGGTGTGGTCTAAGAGCTTGCAGAGGTATTGTAGGAATTCACTGTCACCAAATAGAAGTACGCTTCTTACTTCAGGTATTCTTCTTACTTCCTGTCTTACTTTTAGGCATTCACAGAAAAGTCCAGAGCAGCTAAGGCCATCTTCCGTTTTCATATGGGACAGCTAGAGACCCTTGGCTTTTATGCAAGGTCATGCAGCTAAATAGGAGTACAACCAGCACCAGAACCTCTGTTTTCTGACTAGCTCCATTAGACGATTGTACCTCTAATGAAGTAATACTTATCTGTCGAAAGTGAGGTTGACTTGAAATAAATAAATATGTTGCTGGAATTGATTTTTAGGAAGCATAAACCTTGAGATGTAGCATAGTCAAAAGCTTTTCAAAGCAGTTATTCAATAACTATGTTTCCTTCCTGATCCTGCTCTCCACCTTCCATCCTTATGCTACTTTTCCAGCATCTCTTTCACTTTCCTTGGCACTTAAGGTGGAATTGTCTCTACCAGGCACTGTGTGGGGTCATAAACTCATACCTGCCATCAAGCTGACCTTTAGTGGGTTGTACTGATAGGAGAGACTGATATGCATACATAGTCATAGCTCAAGGCAGCCTGTAGTAAACACTCTAAGAGAGGCGCAAAGCCCTTTGGGAGGACAGAGGAAGGAAAGAAAATTTCTGGCAGAGGGAGAGGGGAAGGCTTGATGGAACAGGTGGCATTTAAGCTGGAAGGGCGGGTAGAATTTCAACAGGCAGATTTGGCAGGGGGTGGGGAGGAAAAAGTGGCAGAAGGAGCAAAGAAAGTGCAGTGCTTGTTCAGAGAACATCAATTGGGGTGGGGTGACTGGCTCCCAGGTCACACGGTGGCCAGTGAAAAGTTGAATGGTGAAGCACCCTCCCCACGATGGCTCGGAGTTTAGATTTTGTTTGGTGAATACTGGGTGGCCATCAAAGACCGGTGGGCGGCAAAGTGTCATAATTACATCTGAATTTTAAGAATATTTACTTGAAAATGCATTTATTATTAAATGCTGCTCATTGTGTTGTAGTCACTTAAAAAATATAGAATAAATATAGAAGGAAATTCAACAGCATAAAATGAGAGTTCTTTACTGTGGCTTTAACACTGTATAGAATCTGACCCCTGCCTGCTTCTCCACCTTCACTTGTGCCACTGCCATTTGCACACTAAGTTCTGGCAGTTCCTAGAAAACACCTACTCCTGCTCTTTCCCGGCCCCAGGGTTTTTGTGGGGGTTTTTTTTGGCACTTGCTGCCCTCTTTGCCTGGAGAGTTCTTCCCCGAGCCCCTATCAGAGCTTGTTGCTTTTTTTTACGAGGAAGTCAACCTGCCCTCCAATCTCAAGTACCACTCAGGCTATTTTCTACAAAGCAGCTAACGAAATTATTTGCTATATTTTTGTTTATTTTTCACTCTGCCACTGTAGTTGATTCCATGAAGGCAGTGGTCATGCAGTCATGGTCCTCTAGAGCAGTCCCGGAGCTTGGCAGAGTGCCAGCCACATATGAGGCGCTCAATAAATGCTCCTTGAATGAAGTAGAGTTCATGTTAGTAGAAAACTGGAAAGATGTTACAGTGCTTAGAGATGGACCCCAGTAAGGGATTTAGTGTCCGATGCTGGAAGTTTGTATTGAGAACTCTGGAACTATCGGCGCATGTACGTACTAGATCTTAGATCTCTGGCATTCCTTATTTAGCCATGCTAGTTGAAGCATCCTCTCTAGGTGGAATTTCCTCTTACTACATTTGTTCCTTCTTCCCTGCATCTCCCACCTCCAACTTTTTATGGCCATTATTTCTACTAGGTGCTAGGCTTGGTAGTTTTCCTAATGATCTGGAAATGGATTGCTCTTTTGCAGATGGCCATGGGTTGGATTGCCCAAGACCCGGCCGTAAGTCATGACTTTCTGAAAAGAAAGGAAATTTTTTGAAGTAGAAGGGCCTTTGGAGGTCATCCAGCAGCTTTTGAAAGAGCTCCAGCAGCCAAACTACTAGGCTCAGTACCTTCCCTGGCAATCTGGTTTCCTGATTTACTACAAGGTATGGAGCTGTTTATGATGCTTTTGATAGAAAATAAATGACTCTGAATTCTACCGTAGGATGGAGTTCATATTTGAAATGTTTTGAATAGGTTTTTCAGAGCATGGTTCTACAACTGACTATAAAATTTCAGTCTTGTTCCAAGGATATAAAAGTGTAGCTTTCACTCCAGGCTACAGCTGGAATACTCTAAAGGCTAAAACAGTGCAGCTGAGAGATACTTCTTCCTGGTATTGGAAACCAAAATGCATTTAACTAAAGTATTGGCGCATAAAGGTAGGTAGGTTTCATCTGTGACTGCTTCTCAAATTAAATTGTAACTGAAACATTAATAAATAGCACTAATTAACACCTCTCCTGATTTCTAGGGTGAAATGCAACCAGAACTTTAAAACACAATTCATTTGTAAGCCAAGTTCACGTGGAAGGAGATTATTTGTCTATAACTATTATTGTTCCAGTGGACACAATGAGATTCCATCGTAGGAGTGACCCTTTGGATATCTGGGGGAAGGGTTCATCACGGTGAGCTGCTTCATCCTCAAAAATAGCATCTCTTACCATAGCTCCATAATATAATAAAACTCATTCTCACCTCTTCAAAGTTCAGAAAACTCAAAGAACACATTTCAGTTGTCCAGGGTTCTGCAAAGATCAGCAGCATCCAGAGCTCAGAATGGAAATCAAAAGTTTGTATTTCCTAGAGCCATTAAAGTAGCTCCTAGTATACCTAAACATGCATCTGCCTTTTTTGAACACAATCAAGAACTGGAAACCAAGCCAGAATTGTCTCTGAAAAACTAAAACAGGTTCTACAGGGTCTATTCAACACAATCTCACACACTTTTCTAGAAGACCACCCTCCAACCTATTATTCTCCCACCACCTTTTTTCACTCCTATTTCATCCTTAGTGCTAATAAGCTTAGTCATTTGGTTTCCTATTGCTAATAAAGCAAAATCACCATGGTAAGAATAAGGGGGCAGAAACAACAGCATTGCCGGGAGGAAAAGGCATTGTAGTCTCATGGGATTCAGCTGAGGGCATGCAGGTAAGAAGTGGCTCCAGCTCATAAGAATATATCGACATCACTGTAAAGCATTTAGAATGGTTCCTGGCCCAGAGCAAGCACTGTACATGTTTATTAAATAAAATAAATTTGCATCTCAAAAAATATGAGGGGGAAATGAATATGGCTCAAATGATTGGGCTCCCATCTACCATATAGCAGGTCAAGGGTTCGATTCCCAGGGCCTCCTGGTGAAGGCAAGCTGGCCCATGTGGTGAGCTGGCCTGTGCAGGAGAGCCAGCCCGCATGGAGTGCTGGCCCGCACGGAGAGCTGGCCCGCAGGGAGAGCTGTCACAGCAAGATGACGCAACAAAAAGAGACATAGAGGAGAAACAATAAGAGACGCAGCAGACCAGGGAGCTGAGGTGGTGCTAGAGATTGAGCGCCTCTCTCCCACTCCCGAAGGTCCCAGGATTGGTTCCTGGTGCTGCCTCAAGAGAAGACGAGCAGACACAGAAGAACACAGAGAGGCAGACAGCGAGTGCAAAACAATGGGGTGGGTGGATAAATAAATAAATCTTTTTAAAAATATAAGGGTCTAAAGGAGGATAACCAATGTTCTCTAAGGTAATCATGATTTACCCAGGAGAGGTGCATCATATTTAGTACACGTGTTTACTAAATAAAATAAACACTACTTTTGAAAATATTTCCAGCAAAATCTTATTTAAACTAAAAAAAAAAAAAAAAAAAAAAAAAAATGCAGTGAGAATGAGCCACTTTATTTGTCTTCAAAATTCACTTAGGCGGAACTCCAATGGACAAAATCTTTTCTTTCTGGATTTATAACTTTATTTGATGCTTAATGTGGAAAATCTATAAAAATTGTAAAATATGATAGAAAGTACATCCCAGAGACAGCATTATATTTGAAGTCCACCATCACGTGGAAGAATGAGCTCAGGCTAGAGCAGTGGGTGAGGGTGGGGTGGGGGTGGGACAAGGATCTGCACGCAGCTGGGGCCTCCACTGCTGACCATGGTATACAACACAGCTCTGTGTGTGGTCATCTATGTGTCTCCAAAATGCTGCTAATGTTGAACCTGCTCCTGCTTTCCCACTGAAGGGAGAGGAAGTGTTCAATAGGCAGGCTCCAGGGCCTGCCCTTACACATTGGTTTTACAAGGGAAAAATTTGCTCCCCCCACCCGCCGACCCAAGCACTGTGGTGCGAAGGGCTTGGTGCTTTGCCTGGAATGTCTCTACCGCACCCCTCTGCTGATGAAATGCTACGTATTCTTCATGGCCCATCCCACATGTCTCCTCCTTTGTGAAGCTTTCCTCCTCTTGTGCTCCCCATGCACCCCTGGAATTAGTAAAAGGCTTCTTGGTGGTGCATGGTCACTCAGCTCCTACGTCCAGGGCGTCATGTATCTTAGTGTCCTCTAAGTGAAGCTGTCGGGCTTGGTGGCCAGGATCTCAGACTTTGAAACCATACACACTGAAGTTTAACCCAGTTTCCACCTGTTATCGGTTGTAAGTCCTTGGACATGTTCATCTTGCTGAGTCTTAGTGTCCTGATTTGAAAACCAAGCTCAATTATACTACCTGCTTCATAGCATTAGGTGAGGGTTGAATGAAATGGTGAAAAAAAGCAATTGGCAGAATGGGTGTCATATGGAAAGTTCTCGCTACGTGTTGGTTAGCCTTGCTAATCTTACTGTCAGTCAAGTGTGTGTCTCTTTTCAGTGTGAGCTTCATCGATGAATTCTCAATAGTGCTTAGCCTAATCTGAGCGCATAGTAGTTTCTCAGTGATTGTAAATGAATATACGTGAATGTTCTCGGTGTGTTAGATGATACATCTGATCTGCAAGTCCTGTGTTATCTGAAAGCTGACACTAAATGAGTGCATTAAACTGCACTATTTTCCCACACCCGTTTGCCCTGCCATGGCCCAGCCTTTGCCTATTGTTCTGGCATAATTATTAATAGTGCCCTCTTCCACTCTGAAAAATGTTACCATTTAGGCAATAAATTTTATGTTCTCCCTAGTTTTTAGAGGAGTCTCATCAGCTTTATTCCAGCTAAGTTCCTCGATGTACAATGCACAAACCAGTCATTGCCTAAGTCCTTTGTACAGAGAAGATATGCAATAAATAGCTGATAAAAACTCCTTTTACCTGGAAATAAGCTAGGGAAGAATATTGGATATGGGTCAAAGAAGATAGAAAAACAGAATGGGACACTGTGTCAGCCATCTGGGAGGCATGGTGGGATAATCTTACAGCAGAAAATTGGAGAACTTAATAATAGATCCAAAACAAAATATAAGAACAAGGCCCAAGAAAAACCTCAAGGTAAGCTTGGCTTCATGTCTACTCATGTAATATCTTTTCCTGGGAAAAGCAGCAGTGAAATTCAAAGAAAAAACTTAGCTCAGGGTCTATTTTTCATTACCAAGCACTGTGGTACGCTGCGTAAACCCTCAGCAAAACGGTAATGTTGGTCTTTTCCTCATTAACCGCCAGTCTCCTGTCCTTGCCTTCTTTTGCTCTCTCAGTGTTGTACCCCCACTGCCTCCCCACACAGCCTCTTTCCTGTGCCCTCCTAGACTTGTGCACCCCTACACACCTTGGTCCCCCAGAACCCTTTGGGACAATCTTCAGCTATGGCAGTGGTATTTTTTCCAAGTCATCTTCTGAGTCATGGAATGGAAAAGTGTTGTTCCCTGCTAAGGGAAGGTCAGGCACCAGAATGCCCATTGGGACATCAATCCAGGGATGAGGATAATGTCCTGGAGCCCTTCTGGAGATGCCAAATGGAGTGGGAGCAAAGCCTGGGCTTTAGAGCCAGGCAGATTGGGCCTGACTTCTGGCTCCTCTTACTGGCAGGGCCGCTCTGGGCCCGCATTTGTATGAAGGGGATAATAATAGCCTCACTCTTAAGGTTGCTGTGAGAATTAAATGAGACTGTATTTGTAAAACTCCTACAGAAAAACCCAGGCCAGAGTTAAGCACAAAGGTCAAGAGTAAAGGCTTGGAGGAAGACAGACAGAGGGCATCAGGGGGAAATAACTGGACGCTCTGGCCACTGGAACACTGGCATGCCAGTGCTCCTCTCCTGAAACTGTCGTTAAGGCTTACAGGTACATAAAAGATTGGACTTAGTCCTTGGCACAAAATCCGCCCTAATTAAATGGTGGGTACTACAGTAACAGTTATTATTGGGTTATTCTACGATACGGGTTCACTGAATGACAGACAGATGAGAGCTACTGTGTCAAAATTATTACTGTGTCACTGGCAATCCTGAATTCATTTGGGAGATGGCTCTGCCCTTTGCTTAAACATGTGGTAGAATCCTGAATCTAACCAATCATTTCAGGTGTATTTGTTATGTAGGGAAAACTTATTCAATGTTTGAAAGATACATTATAATTTTCCAGAGGAAAACAAAGGAAATGAAAAACTATAGGGGAATCACACTTAACCTTTCCTGTCACCAATTACTGCTCACCAAAGGTCATTTGTGTGTGTGTGTGTCCCCAATATAACAAGGTGACTGATCGACTTTTAATGCCCTGTAAGGCTTCTGAGAACAATTTAGAGCACTCCAGGTTAGCATCTGTTATGAAACAGGAGTGCAATTCAGCTGCCTCTAGTCACGTAGCTGTACCCAAACTAAGGCTCCGATAGGAAAAAAACAAACATTTGGTTATCTCTTTTGCGTACTTTGGGAAAAGAAAAAAAATGAAAGAAAGAAAAGGATCTGACCTTTTGATATTCACTTTCTCCATCCAGGATTCTGGCCAGTGTACAAGTAAATAAAGGCTGGAAAGTTAAAGCCTGCTCTGCCATTCCCTCTCATGAATAAAATTCAACAACACCAGATATGAAATGAGAAACAGAGTAAGACTACCCTACGTGGTGAATTCCCTTTTCTCAGATCATATTTTTCCAAAGAACTACACCTGAGTGTGGCTTGCTCGGATTCCAGTAATCCTTTCTTATGGTTGTGGTTGTGATTCTATAGGAAAAATGCCAAGAACGAGACCACTGTGTGTGTGTGCAGCAAAACCCAGAGCCAGAGCTTCCGGGGTGCAGCGCGCCAAAGGCGACGCCGAGCTACAGTCAGGCCAAGCGGCAGGGTTTTCAGGTGTCACAGGCTGTGAGCATTCACGTAGGCTTCGAGGAACTGGGGGAAAATTGCGCAGCGTATCTGCCGTGCAGCACGCAAACAACCCGACAGCTAAAAAGATGGTGTGTGAGAGCTGCACACTGCTGAGCGTCGCATCTCTTTCACCCGGATGTGCACTTTACAGTCCCTACTAAGCACAACTGGTGCTCTGATCCCCACGGCTCCCTGGCTCCCTGGCCCCCTGCACCGCGCTTGGACGCCGCGCTTCAGAGGAAACGTTGCCGGTAGCTGCTTCCGTGCTTGCCTCTGAGTGGACTGGGAGCTGCTAGAGGGCAGGGATTCCATCTGAATCCTTTTTCCATTCCCAGTGCCCAGCCATGGACACTCAAGAAATGTTTGCTGAATATGTACAAATCAGATCTCTGACAGAACAGGGCTACAGTTCCAAGCTGATGGCTAATTTGTGAGCATTATTTGTGGCTGTTACTTTTAAATAATTAGGGACCCTTACTTTCAAATCCACACGCTCAAAGTTATTAGCTTGTTCAGGCACCCCCAAACATTTTCTAGGCAACCTACCCTATGCCTGAAGGGGTTACACAGATGGAAAAAACCCTCCCCCACTCCTTTTAGGGAGCTTATTGAGTGTCTGTCTTGAAAACACAAGTCTTTATATTCAGAAGCCACCCTCATAAATATTTTGGGCTTTATTTGATAGCTCTGGCTGTCACTTGAAACAGAAAATCAGTTCAACACCACTGCAGTAACATTGGCTGAACAGCTCCAAAGCTCAACCGGCCAATGTTTTAATCATATGGAGCCAATCTGAATTTTACTGCCATCATGAAACAACACGAATATCTAATACAAGAATTAGGAATGGAGATCAACTTTCACAGTACAGTTTGGTAATTATGAAAATACACTTTCTCGCTGTCATTAAAGGGGCTTTTTGGTAGCCAAACTATTGTTCTGGTGTGCAGTGAGTCTAAAGACTCCAATGGCCTCTCTGCCTTTGATCTTTTGAGTTTCTGAAGTTGTGGGATTTTGCATGCTACACTGATAATCTGGGAAAATGTACAATCACTATAAAAGGAAATTTTTCTATTAGTCCAAGAATAATCGTTTATAGCAAAACCACCTGACAGAAACATGTGGGTGCAGCTCACCCTTGGGAAGACCAAAGATATTTTACAAGGGAGGATTATTTTCTTTCCCTTTATACAAATCCATATGGTCCCTATTCAGACAGCAGTCATCAGCCACACTGTCTCATTCAACCCCAAAAATAGAGTTCACAAGGTTTGCTCCACATTTGGATTAAAAAAGAACTTTTTATTAGGAGCTGGTTGTTTGTATCTTCCACGGCCCAATTACTGGAAGTCAGTGGCATGTAAACTCAGCTGATGGAGGAGAGCGTGCAATATGGCCTTTCTGCCGTGAGCACACCTTGCCTGAGCTGTACCCTCACTCCCCGTGCTTTCTCTCCTGGAGTTAAGTGTCTGCTTGACACTGCAAGGGATATTACGTCCCGGGGAGTGAACACGCTTCCTGGCTGCTGACAGTCCTCTAGGTCACTCTGAGAGCGCCACGGATAAGAACCACTGCTCCCTGGAGCGGACGCAGCTCAGTGGTTGAGCGCCTGCTTCCCATGTACGAGGTACTGAGTTCAATACCCGGTACCTCCCCCCCAAAAATAACCTCTGCTCCTCATTCACGCACTCATTCATTCATTCATTCATTCACTTTCTAGGGCGTTACTGAGGAAGTGCCTACTCTTTATTGGGGTGTGTCTCATTAGCATGTCAGGTTGCCTGCGTGTCTGGTTCCAAGCCTCAGAAAATAAAAGGAGGGGCAGAGGAGTGCTGTGACAACCTGGCTTGGCTTAGCAAGAGTAAGAAGTTCTCCCTGCAGGGAGTGACCTTCTTCTCACCAACAAACAGGGAAACATTCAGGATGGACTGTGACAGACTCATTTCTAACCCCAAATCTCACCCAGTGGTTGGATTAGTTAGTGAAAAGAATTCTAAGCAGGACTAAAGAAATCAGTCTGAGTGGGGCATTTGGACTAGAGAAGACACAAGGTTGGGGATAAGGACAAACTCGACCACATATATCACAAAGAAGATTCAGCCTAAATCTGTTCCAATCCTATGTTCAAACAGAAGGAGGAAAGAGTCATAACTATTACTTTGTTAAGCCGGAAAGGCCCATCACACTTGGAAACCTGGGAAGGGGAATCCAAGGCTCCCGCTGCTATTTATCCATCACTCCACCTGAAGGCCTTGCTGGGCTTCTACAAACGGTTGGGACTTGTTCAGTGGACTTCAAATAAACTCTTGGGGAGTTCAAGACCTAGGATCACTTACGCTTGCATAGAGCAAGAGGAAACTGATGCACATTTTAAAAATCAAACAACAACAAGAAGCCCTACTACTTTTATATAAAATCCTTCCGCAGTGCTCCAAACAAAATGATTTCCCCCCACTTTGGCACACATCCCG
Organism: Cabassous unicinctus; assembly: GCA_029593785.1. Taxonomy (NCBI): domain Eukaryota; kingdom Metazoa; phylum Chordata; class Mammalia; order Cingulata; family Chlamyphoridae; genus Cabassous; species Cabassous unicinctus. The sequence continues at coordinate 41,572 of JAQZBX010003131.1, forward strand.
TAGGCTGTACCTTGGACCTTTGTGAAATCCTTCTTGCAACACTTCGCCTGCTGTTGACTGAGGCTCAGCCTAATGAAGGAAGCCTCCTAGGGGATGTGGCATAGTAGAATGGGGAACAGACAGGGAATTAGGAAACCTGGGTTCTAGTTGTAGCTCTACAACAAACCAGCTTGTAGTCCTAAAAGGACACCTAACTTTCTGACCTACTACTTCCTTATCTGTACAGTGAGATGAAATAATTTATTTCTTTATATATCTAAATTCAGTGACTTAGAAACCGTCCAATTTCCAAGGTGTACTGTGGAGTAGAAAGGAGAGAAAGGAAACCATAAGAAGTTGCACACTGTTGAATTTGCTCAGATCGTACAGGTGCACTCAGGAATTCTTCATGGATTGTAAAATTCAATGTAGGAACTGCTGCGAGTGGGACTGCAGGCCAGCGCAGTAAAGCCAAGTCATTGGCTGAACAGCCCTGAGCCCTCTTGCTTGGGGGGTGCTTCCAGACGACCCCAGAGGGGAGGGAGAGAGTAAATCATCTGCACTGAAGTACCAGCCCAAGTGTAGCCGTTCTACAAGACACACCTGCTTCTCCAAGGTAACTGGCCCTCCAGCCGTCCCAAAGGCTGTGCTTTATTTGTTAGTTACCTTTAAGCCTTAGCATCATGTAGGACTAGTAAGTGTAGAGCAGAGGCCTTGGGGTTTACGCTCTCCCCTTTTTTTTTTTTAAAGATTTATTTATTTATTTATCCCCCCCTTGCTGCTTGTGCTCGCTGTGTCCATTCGCTGCGTGTCTTCTCTGTGTCTGCTTATCTCCCCCCTGCTGTGAGGTCCCGCTGCATCAGCCCACCGCGCCCTCACAAGGAGGCCCCAGGAAGCGAACCCGGGGCCTCCCATATGGTAAACGGGAGCTCTATCGATTGAGCCACACCCGCTTCCTGCTGTGAGGTCTTGCCACATCAGCCCACCGCGCCGCGCGGGCCGGCCTGCCCTCACAAGGAGGCCCCGGGAAGGGAACCCGGGGCCTCCCATATGGTAAACGGGAGCTCTATCCATTGAGCCACACCCGCTTCCCTCCCCTTTCTTTTGTGTCTTGAGAATACAGCTTTGCTCTTTCCTAATGTCTCCATCTTCGAAATGAGGATGATGGTTTCATTTCATTCTTCCATTCATTCACTCATTCGTTTACGCTTAAATCTCTTTCTCGTGTTACTCTGTTCTAAGCACAGTGCTGGGCACTGGGGGGATGCGAGGCGGCCCTGCTAACTGCCTCACCACTTCTGCAACGTCACCCCCACCGCTGTCCGCTGCTCCCTGTGCCCCAGCCACCGCCTGGCCTTCTCTTTTTCATAACTTGCTTGAGCAACAGCACTATCTTTCAGGCCTTCCGGCCTCGGCACGCACCATGGACCGTTCTTCCCGTTTACCTTTTTTCCTGGTTACCTGTCCCATCTTTCAACCTTAGCCTATTATTTTTTCTCTTAAGAGTTCAGTTCTTTTCCTACAACGCCCTTGCCACAACATGTAAGTGTCAGTTTGGTTGCCGTGTTCCTGTGTTTAATGTCAGTCTCCATCAGCAGACGGTAAGTTCCGCGATGATCCAGCAGGACATCAGCTCAGTTCACTTTTAGCAAAGCAGCCTCCTCCATGACACTGGTTACACACCTGGCACACAATAAGCACTTCTGAGTGAAAAAAAAAAAAACCCACAGACACTCAATAATCCCCTTTCTTCCTGGAGTGTAAACTCGAGTCTGAGGCATTTACATAATTAAGTAAAAGCTAAGCTACTCTATATCAAGGGCCTGGTGACCAGTACAGATGATGGAAGCTACAGAAGCTCAACCCTGGGGTGAGGGAGCGTACAACAGGGCTGCTCCCAGACCGTCCCAGAGTTGTGTGCTTGCGTTAAGCCATGCGGGAGGAGTGGAATTTTGATCAACGGATCTTTGAAGTTTGCTCTCTCCATCCCTCAGAGAGTGTTTAATGGTAAATACTAATAGGTGCTTCCATTGATTGATCACGTACTATGGACTTGACAGTGCTCCAGAGTAAATACATTATCTCATTTAAGTCACTGTGACTCTTCTCAGATGATAATATTCAGAAGGTGAAGCCACCCCCTCAGCTCCACACAGGGCTGGGATTAAATCTGTCCTATTGGACTCTAAAGCCCAGGGAATTTCTCTGTGCCAAGCCATGAGCACGCGAGAAGAAAGGAAAATGGGCGCTCTTAGAGTTTCTCATTCACCCCCTGATTTCAGGCAGTCCTTATGTCCTGCGGTGGAGTGGGGAGGGCCTTTCCTCACTCGCTGTCACAGAGGTGAGTGGCCCAAGGGCACAGCTGTGCGGTCAACAGGACGTGCTCGCTGCCAGCTGCTCAGCTAGCTGCAGCTCTGGTGAGTGCTGTGCCCACCACCCCAGCCACAGGCTTCCCTCTTGCACCCTCTCCTTCCCGGGTCTTCTGATTTCAGCTTTGAGGCTTGGGGTACAGAGGCCAGTGTGAGCACAGCCCTCGCCTTTTGGGGACACCCAGCTGTGCACCCGGTTGTATAGGTTTCTTGAAGATGTTAGAAGACATTGCTCTTTATCAAAACTGCCTGGAGGGTAAGAGGTGGGGAACCAGCCCACGTTGCCTGTGCTGCCCATTCTACTGAGCTTTCTCAACTTAGACTTCTCTCTTTGATCATCTCCTTAGAGTCAGCACAATTACCATATCCTTCAACGACTAGCTCCATATTACCTCCTCTGGGAAATCTCCCATATTTGATCAGCTCAAAGAAGTTAGCTGTTTACTCTTCCAGCACTCAGGGCACCTCATTTGTCCATGTTTTTACAAATTTTAATCCAGTTTCTACCTCGTGTTCTCATTATGGACATACATGTCTTTTCCTTCCCATGACCTCCTGCCATTTCCAGCTCCATCTATATTTGTTGAATGAATCACTGGTTCTGTGAAGAAGGTTTAATTAGCTCTTCCTCAAAATAATTATTTCCATCTCAAGATAAAACTAAGACCCAAATACTTCAATTTATTTATTTCGGCTCACAAAGTTGGATTTGAATTCTCAATTCCAAAGCATATGCAATAATGGACATTCTCTGACACACATTCACACTAATTCTGAACACCTTTCCTTCTCAGCCCCAATCCATTAGATCAAAAATCTGCAGAAAAATAATAATGACTCTATTTTTGTTCCTGGACAAACACATTATCTATTCAATTCTTAAAACAACACTATATGCTTTAGATAAGGCTTACTGATCCTAAGTAATGTCCCACACAGCCAGAAGAGAAGCCAACGTTACTGATCTGAACTCTTAGCTTTGCAAGTCTCCAGTATGAAAGCTAAGTCAATGTAAGGAGAAAATTATAAGGGAAAGCAGCGTCTTGGAATTTTGTTGTAGCAAAAAGGCAATGCATGTTATTTGGAGTCCTTATGCCCTGGGATTGAGAGGTTACTTGGCCACTTAATGGCTGTGTGAAATTGGGAAACTTATCGGACCTCAGTGAGCCTCAGTTCTTTGTTGGTAAAATGTGGACTATAGCACTTATCACAAGACTTTGTTATAACAACTTAATGAGGTACTGTATGATAAATTACCTGGAACACATAATAAGTGCTCAACAGATCCTTCCTTGTCCTTTTCCCCACTCCCCCTTCCAGCATAAGCAGTGCATCCCCAAACAAGTTCCATTACTCTCGGGGAATGAAGGATAAACCTGCAGGAACACCTTGGCATACTGAAATAATGAGGTTCATTTCTTCTCAGCTCAAGTCCCAAATAAAACATTTTACTTCCCTAGAAGTAATCAGAGCCCCCCAAGTCCCCAGAAATCCTGAAAGCTGTTTGCTGTCAACACTTTCATTGAGTTGAAGAGGAGAGGGGCTGCTTGTTTTACCATTATTGGGATTCTTTTCCGAGGTTTTTACTTTAGAGTACTGGTGGCCCAGAATTCAACATTATGACATGGGATTAATGTTCCCCTCGACCACACTCCATGATGACACTTAAACTAAATAAAGTCCAAAGTGTTCTTTCCTATGCTTTTCCCCTAATCTATTAAAAATGGGGCCACTGGCTCTGCAACAGTAGTGACCTCTTGGGGGAAGGCGGTGTTTATTCATTCATTCATTCAGCAAACATTAAGTATCATGATTCAGATACTGTGAAACATACCAGAAACATAAAGATGAAAAAATTCGTGGTCCCTGAAAGAGTTCATAGACCAGCGGAAGAGGAAAGACCATCAAGAAGATCATTCCAATGTAGCATGGAGCCATGACCGGGAGCCCTGCGTCACCCAGCTCACTCACCCGACCAGTACTTACTGATGTTCGATACTGTCCCAGTTACAAATGCAAAGATATGTGGCATGAGGCCTGCCCTTAGGGACGCTTCCCTCCTTTCAGAAACCAGTTTGCTCAAATTGATGCAAATTCAACCAGAGGAAAGTGATTTATTTTCCCTGTGCTCTTTGTCTTAAACATGCATACCACATGGATGGTAACATCAAGGCCCAACTCCATATTGGATATGAGAATTGAATTCCCAAGGGCCCTCCAGCCTCTTTGCCAGAATAGCGTTCACTGGCTCATAGAGCAACCCAGGATATTTTGGGAGCAGCTTCAGGCATTAGAGCAGTCACCAACAAATAAGCCAAATTTACCTTCCTTATAGAGTGGGTTTTATTGCAAATATTTCCCCCATGGACGCCTTTAAGTTTGATGAAGCTTAAGAAATCCTCAAAATAATGCTTTTAAATTAAAGAAGTATATAATATTACAAAGAAGCCATACACACACACACTATCAATATATTTTTAGAAAGCAGAAGTATGATATAGAATTATATGGTCTTAATAATGCACTACATAATAGATCTAGAAGCAGGTATAATAACATCATAATTTTGAAGAAGTGATAAGTGTAATGACATTTGGGACATCTGTATCAACTGTAATGTGATATGAAAATATTTCTGATTTCCATTGGTGACAAGGCCATGGTTCTGCTACCACTACTGTGGTTTGTTCACATTGAAAAATGAAAGGAAATGTGAAATTTCAGTTGTAGGTTAGTGAAAATAAAGGTGCATTTTTTTTTCCTATCCAAGTTTACTGATTCCCCTGATTCTCATAGACCACCAAGGTAAAGAACCCCCATTGCAGGGACCTTTATAAATCTGCCCTCTAAAACCACATCGAGCAAAGAAGTCCTCTTAAATTCTCCTGCTTCTCCTAAGATTAGTCTCCTAAGATAAGTCTTCCAGGTAGAAAAATCACATTGTCTCCACAATCTTCAGTATCCTTATGACTTCCCGCTGCATGTGCTAGAGTTTGTTAATTTCCAAGTTAAAGAGCTGAGTCTAGAAAGTTTCTGAGCCTTCCAGGATGTTATGACCAGCCACATAACTGTGAGGCACGATGGATAAACTTGCAGGAACACTTTGGCATCCTCTAATATGAAGGGTTTTTTGGTCACTTGGGGAAAAAATATGTCAAATGATTGACTTGGTATTTTAAAGTCTAAATAGTATTTTTTTTTAAAGAATTAATTGTTTTTTAATGACAGCTTGATTTTTCTTATTGAAATGATCATTTTAGATTATTAGGGATGTGTAACACAAGGGAGAGGTAACATAAGGCAAAAAGAATTTAAAAGCCACGTATTTCCCTAGGCAACTGACTGAATTTGTTGTCTGAAAGACTATCCCTTTCAGCAGATAAGCAGGAGTCTCTGCTCTAACTCTAAATTAGCTATGGCTACAGCTTCTAGAGTGTAGAATCTCTATACAGATTCAGATCAGCATAGAGTTAAATGAGCACCAGCTCTGAGTGGAAAATAAAAATACACATAAGAAATGGCCTCTATCATCAAGAGAACTTCAATTTTAATGAAAGATGTAGTCAGATTGGAAAAATAATTATACAAGGAAGACTAAAACCATGGTATACTGGAGGAGGAAATATCTGAAATTATGTTTTGAAATACCTCAAATTATGATTTGAGTTGTCATAGCAAACAGACTACTATTGTCAAATGGTTTAATAAGGCAAAAAGAATACCACAGATTTTCAGAGCATGGTATATTGTACTGCCCGGCAAACGCCATTATATCTGTTAGGTTATTCTTGGTCTTCTCCGCTAGCCTGTGAGTTCTTTCCGGGTCGGATCCCTTCTATCTTGTATCCTTTTATACCTCATCATCTTGTACAGTGCCTTGCACATCTTTGTGAATAAGTGAATGAAACTTAAAGGAGCAGGGGTTGGGCCCTGGCTCTGCCACTTCCGTGGCTCTGTGGCTTTCTCCTAAGCCTGCTGTCTCATCTCTAAAACGGGAACACTAATTTGTTACGATTTTTGTAAAGATTAGATGATACTTATGATATGCTTAACAAATAGCCATCCTTCAAGAACTGTCAGCTCTTATCACAGCAGGAAGCTGTGGAACCGATACTTAGGTCTGGAAACCCAGTGATCCACTTCAGCCTCAGGAGATACTGGAGGCTTTCCCCAAGGTTGCACTTCAAGTGAAAGTGGAAAGCAGGTGCAAGCGCAAGTCTCCTGAGTTTCTTAGGTTTGTAAGTTTTCATAGTCACCGGAAGGCCCCCTTCTAGGTCAAAAGAGCCTGAATATCCTCCGACCCTCTGCAACAAAGTGCTGGCCCATCTGCCTGCTCCCCACCTTACTCTCTCTGTTCCTAGAGGTGAGGCACCTTATTTATATTTCCCATAGCACCTAACAAATTGAAGTCTTGCTTATGTACGACCGTCTGAAGCTACATATTTTGTATCACTACACAAATTTCGTAAGGAACAGTGAAGCGTGGGCTCTCCACGCCAGAGGATATGGCCCCTAGCCTTTCTGCGCGCCCAGAGCAGAGGTGTATAATTGACACAGCTCTAACTTGCTCTCGAGTAGTTATCAGAAGGGGCACTCGTATGGCTAAGAAACTAACCAATTAAGATATATTTTCACATAGGTAATTTCACATATGTGATGGGCTAGTGTTACAAGCCAGTATTTGTTGGTTTTATGTTTGCATATACGAATGTAGGTAAAAATATAATATAAAGGACTATGCTAGCAATAGTAACCCTAATATTTCATTATTATTATTATTATACAAAGAGGTCCAATGAATATCTGTTGAATTCAACCTTGTAGGACTGAAAATTTTCTCAGCTATCTTAAATTACTGTCATAATCAATTCTCATCATCAGTAAAACTTGCAGAGGATAAACTCTTAGGTTGTGGTGAAGATTAAATAAGAGGATATGGATGATTTTGTCTAGCATAATCTGGCAAATGGTATGGATTCAACAAATGTTAGATGAATATTATTCTGTAAAATGATTAATAAGAGACAAAGATTGCCCCAAAGTTTGATGAAATTTAGATTCCTAGTAAAAGCACTTGGTAGGGAAATCTCATTCTAGGGCTGCTGGATTTTTATTAACTATAGCACAATATCACACATCTATCAATCTTCCCCAAATGCTGCTACTAAAATTAGAAAATATAATGCATTATCCAGGGTTGGTATTATAATTGCATAAAAGCAGAGAGAGAGGTGGCTAATTTTCCATGGATGATAAGATTAGCTTCCTCCCAGCCTTTGGAGTCACAGCTGTAGAGGCAGGTTGAATAATATTTTTAATGCGGACAATGTTTGTACTAGACAAAGTCAACTTAGCATTTCACATGAGCTAGTCAAGTGCTCCCCTGTTTGATGTGTTCTCTCTCTCTCTTTTCCATCTCTCATTGTTTAAATAAATTATAGGAGAGGGGAAGTGTAGCTCGGAACAGCTGCTAATCCATAACATGTAAGTCGTGTTTGGAGATATTTGTGTTCTTGGCATCATGTCCTTCAAAAACTCTCCTTCAAGAGAATTTTTCCATAAGTCACGCATTTTCTTTGTGTATAATCCCCTTTTATTTATAATTTGGAAAAGTTTTCTTAGTATAACACAGCCTCAAGTATATCTTCTTATGAGGTTACTGTATCTGCGAGACTACCGGGATCTTAAGCTCTTTTACCTCTTAATCAGGCAAGTGCCTTCCCCGTGAGCCATAGAGGTCTTCATTGGAAAGCAATCTGGAGCAGGGAGATGGAGCCCAGGGCGTCTCTGAAATGAGCTAGGGGAATGCTCTTTAAAAGCGGGAGAATTGCAATGGAGACTCTTGGTCTCAGGCTTTGCGAGATTCATTTTACCATTTGTTTTCCTCCCAGCCTCTAGGATTTGGTCCTCCCTCTCTTCTTTTTAAAACGACAGGGCTGTGTTTGGTTCCACGGCGATCCTGCACGACTCTCCCACGTTCACCCAAGCTGTCCCAGCACCAGGGCACTCCGCAGTGCCGGACAGTAAGTAGGAGGGCAGCGAGAATCATCTGGCTGGAAATGTGGGAGCCACACAGTGGCCTCCCTCTCCTCCCAGACACCAAGGAATCTTTACTTTGTCCTTGAACAAAACCTTTGCTTTGATTCAAGGACAGACACCACACCTCCCAGCAGGCTGCAGCGACACCAGAGGAAATGAGACATCGGAGCTCTCAAGGCCTTGTTCATGGGCACCAGCTCCTGAGCCCTTGGTCTGCAGCCCACCCAGCCTTCCAGAGGCCACTGCTCCAGAAACGTCAGAATCACTCCTTTGTAGAGCTGCCATAGCTTTCCTCACCCCTCCGCACCCATCTCCAACTCGTGACCCTTCCACCTTCTCTCCTCTCAGCTTTCCCTCTCACAATGTGCTTGCTCTGGGCCTGTCAGGTGTTATAAAAACCCTCCCTGAGCTTTCTCAGGGTTAAGTATGAGGCCTTCGTATTTAGCAGTGAGTTGTGCAAGTAGTTGAACTGAAGGTGGCAAAGACACAAGGCTGCTCCTGAAGCTAAACTCTCCAACTAGCTACATTAGGCTTAACGACACAGGAGTCCTTGCTGCCAATCACGGCTGGCCCTCTTGAACTGCGATTATTTCTCTCTTCTATACACATTTAAAGTTTGTCCCTAGACTATAACTAATCCAGGAATGTAACAATAGTGTAAGGAAACAGCCTACGAGCCATGAGTTTATAAAGGATATTTATTCTGGGTTAGCTTCAGCCATCTCTCAGGTTCTAACAGGTGGGTGCAAAAGTCTTCTACTTTAGCATGTGTCTTAGACTCTGGATACCTCTAAAAGAAGTTATTCAGGCCTTGCTGTTTTGGAACCAAAGTTGCTAGAAATCTGGAGGTATCATTGATTGTCAGTGTACAAAAATGTATCTTTGTGAACCTGAACTTGCATTTGAGACGTGTAAAATGAAATCTAGGTCTACTGATAAAGCACCTCATAAACATTTCCTCTGGAAAACCAACTCAAGAAACCCCACTTCTTTAGTTTCCTCCTTTCCCTTTATTCTACTTCCCTTCCTCCCATCCATTTTCTGACAGAGTAAAGATAAAGACTGCTTGAATACATTCAAAGAGCAAAGCTGAGTAAAGAAAGGGGAACTGAGTTCTCTATTAAATACACTGCATTTCTTATTTTGACAGGCAGCACCAGTTCTCCTGGCAAAACTAAGATTCTAGACTCTATGCTTTCAAAAGGAATGAAGGTACATGAAGCTAGAAATGCTTTAACCATTTGGAGAGTCTAGTCTCCTGATGGTCAAGAGGAAACATCACTGTTTTGGAATTTGCATGCTGCCCTCTCCTGGCCTGTATGTATAGAAGTATTAGGGTCCATCAAATGTATTTATCTTAATCCCACACCTGTGTGTGATGTACTTGCGTACACTTGAGGGTTTGTTTAGAATATTCAGGAAATCTCACCAAAAGTTTATACTTGAAGCTTATTTGAATTATAAGTTCATCATTCCTTTGGCGTCTGTATTTATATTTATGTATGCCAGTCTTGATAGCATCTCAAGCCACAGCCTTGTGGCTTCAGCCCTCTGGCTCTCCTTATTCCCCAGGTGCCTCTGGGAACTGCTCTGCATTATCGGTGTTCTATCGAGGTCCAGGTCCTGGGGATTTACTGGCCAATCAAAGGCATCTTCCCAATGAAAAGTGGTGGCAATGGAAACTACGCTGAAGTGGTCAGCGTTTAGATTAATGGCTTGACGGCCATATTTTAGCTCGACCTATGAGCAGATTGAATTCTACACAACATTAGATCAGCAAGTCTAATTTACAGAAAAAGGGAAGCACGTGGTAGGAAGAGAAGCAGCAAATCAAAGAAGCAGATGGCACCAGAGGTTTCATTTATGCATACCTTCTCTTTCAACACGATCTGCTTCATTTTTTGGTCCTTGGCGTGACTTGCTTCCATCCCAATAAGTGCACATTTTTCCTGGTTGAAATAATTCATTATGTTTCCCCTAAATACTGAAAGGACACTGATATTGAGAAAATGCCCGCAACCTGATTACTGCAGCCACAGTGGCTATGAGTGTGGCTGGCCTAACCTGTTGTGTGCCTGCACCTCTGCAATCTGTTGGTGTCTGTCCTTGACCCAGTGTCTCTAGATCCATGGGAACTTGGTGCCCAGACTCAGAGCCTAGGACCATTCCTTTGCATTAGAAGGTGTTCTGCTAACACCTTCAAGAGATTCTGAAGGTCTGGACCTTGTTTGAACTTGACTGAATTTATAACTTGAGGGTTTCTAAAGCTCTGGCTGGCTAGGATGCTTAGAGAATGAACTTTTGATTACTTCTCCCAATGAATAATATCACAAAACAAGGAATAACCAAAGCATTGTTATATTTATCTTGGAAAGCGATTGGCGTCTCAAAGTCCATACAAAGTGCATGTACTCACTCTCACAGTTACTCAGCATTGCTTTAGAGCTTAGAGTGAAGAGGGAAATGGGTCCCAATTTATTTCAGATACTATATTTATAGAAGATTGGAAAAATGTCCATAGTCATACAAAAATATCCTTCTATCTACTAAGAGAATTTTGTTGGGTCAATTTGTATTTTTTTGAACAGGCAAATTCTTTACAATCGGTTTCCTTTGTGATGTAGAAGGAGAAAAATACTCAACTATAAAATGAAAACTCTCTCTCCTAAATGCAGTATTCACTTGCTGCATCTATTCTTGGAAAAGATTTCAAAAAATACTCTGTTAAATTATTCAGCAGGCAAACGTACGAACAGTTTCATGACTCCATGATGGAGCTAAGCATGCATTTCCTTTAATGATGAAAAAACACATTAACCTGACCCCCAAAAAGGTCAATATAAATTCTCCATTGTGATGTCCAGAACAAATACTTTTACTATAAATGCCTTCTATTTCTTGGACAGGTACATGCCTGGAGGTAAGGACTGCTTAGAACGCCAGGCATGACGGAATGGGATTGATTGTGAATTATCAATGGATGGTTTGGATAGGATCTACTGAGACAGGGGTAAGAAAGTGCTGTTTAGACTTAAAGTAGCATGTTTGATTGCTCCCGCACCTGCTGCAGCACCATTCTCTTGCTGGACTAGAGTTCTGATCTGTGCATTTTCCCCACTGCAGAAAAAGATTAAAAAAAAAAAAGCATTCAGAGTAAGTGAACAGTAGTACTTGAGGGTCACTCACAGCAAGTCCAATATTTTAACTGAGCCGTTTTCAGTTCCTTCTGGTTTTTCCAGGGGAAGGCTGAACTCATTAGGCAGTGTTAATTTAATCACAAGAAACCAAAGGGGAGACAAAAGTTACATAATCATCTCCAAAATTCTGCATCAAAATGGTCAAATCCCAGGAAATAGATTTTTTACAAGCCTTGTGCCTTAAAATTAAAGGGAAAACGAAGGGAAAAGAAATGGCCAGGAATACTACCGATATTGGGATCAAATAAAATCAAGCCCCTAATGGATATTTCCTCACAAATACTGTATTTACGACATGGTCCCCAATCACGACCTTCAGTGTCGTAATACATGAGGTCCTGGAATTCCTCCTGCCTGCAACCGCGCAATCCAAATACGTTTTCAGCTCAGAAGACAATGTAAAATAAATCAGGTGCACAGGAAGCTCACTGACAATCACGTTAAAAAAAAATCTCTCTCCCTTCTCTCTCACTCCCTGCACCCCGGCTAGCGACACGGTGATATTTCACTCAGGAGATTAGCCCAGCGTGGCCACATGCCTCTCAAATCAGAACCATGCCGCACGCCCACGGGGCTGCTCCGGCTCTGCGAGGTAAGAAATGCTCAGGGCCGCCTTCCTGCAATCAGGTGGCGCTGGCCTTGCTACGGGTCATAAGCACAGCGGAGGCCACCAGGGCGGGTAAGGAGATTGCAGGACAACATCGATATTGGTGTTATTTGGGGAAAAGAAAAGAAATCACGGTCAAGTTTGACGGCCCTTGCTTTACACACCCAGGGATTCTTCATTGGGCGAATCAACCTTGTGGCCCCGAGACCCACACTAAGAGATTTAAGTACCCAGGATTAATCCGGCGGGACGTCTATTCTGTCATCTATTCTGACCAGCAATGGGAAAGGAAAAAACAAAAAAACAAAAAACCCCACACCACCAGTGCCAGTTAATTCTCGGCGCCCTGCGAACGCAGGCAGGAGAAGCCGCGCCCGTGGCCGAGCAGTCCTGGGAGGCTGCATACCTGCGGGGCCGGCGCGGGTGGCTCCTCCGCGGCGCCTGCTCCCTCCTGCGCGGCGGAGTCCCGGGGGGTGAGCGGGTCTCCCGCGGCCGCTCCCCGCTCGGCGCCGCCGACTGCAGCGGGCGCCCGGGCGAGGCGAGCGCGCCGCGCGTCCCAGGCTGGCTCGGGCTGCAGAGGCGGCGGGCGCTGCGCTCTGGGCCGCCGCGGGCCCCGCGTGGGGGATAGCCTCGCAGCCGGGGCTTTCTATTGGCTCCGCGCACCAAACAAATCACACCAGCCGCCCCCCCGCCCCGCTTCACTCAGCGCTCGTTTCTCCTCTAACCCACAGGCAGCGCAGCCACACACGCTTCAGTCGCCTGCAATGTTTCTCTTTCCCTCCTCGCAGTTTGTGGATTTACAACCTTGTGGTCAGCTCCAACATTTTTTTTAGCAGACTTCCAATCCAAACCTTCTTGTTTATGTAGAGGAATTCTCCATCCCCTAAACCCACAAAAACCACTCATTCCCTTCAGATCTTCTTCCTCCTTTTGTTGATGGCTCTGCAATGTGAAGAATGCACGAAGCCCGTGTGTGATACGTCTGACATTCACACACACACACACACATGCACACACCAGACTCCTTTTGTTTTGAATAACTGAGGCCAGTGAAATTAAAAGCAAGCTGACTCTAATAACTGAAGTGAGAGCTCAGCTAATAAAATCTCCAATGAACTCACTGCAAAACACTCATTGCCTGAGTTTGTTTTCTGTTCCAAATGGCTCTTGGGTCATTATTATCCTTATTTTTGTTTATTGAATGCAGAGGTTTCTAATGCAAATCAGACTCTTCAGCATCCAGGGAAAATGGCACAACGACGCCAGCCCAATTGCTGCACTCCGTGGGCTTGGTTTATTATATCGGAAAGGCTGCAGTGACGCCGGCGAGCTTCCTCTTATTATTTTCTGGTCTTCTCCCCACTGATTGTCACAGGGTTGAGACTCTCATAGGGTGATTCACTAGCCAGAGAAGGCTGTTCCGATTCTGCTGACAAAAAGTCTCTTGAATTAAAAATTTTGATCTGTATATGTGACTAGAGATAAACTTTTGGTCCCTCAGCAGAGAAAGAGCCCAGGAAAAACCTTCTGAGATTTTACAAACTTGGCTGAGAAAACTAGGAACAATGTGTGTGCTTTATAAAACAGACCCTCCCTTAGCTTTCCCCCTCAAAATCCATTTCCACTGGCGCTTCTGGGAATTTTAATGACAGTCATTCTTGACGAGTAGCCATGGCTTCTGAAATCACTCAGCTCTATCTTGATTTCTGCTTTAATTTTTTTCCCCAATGCCATCCTTTGAAAACACTATTTGGTGTTTGATATTCTGGCTCCAGTCCAACTCAGAATACATTTTGTTGCAAAATCCTTGAAAACATAATAATTAGCTCATGAAATATACTATCACCAAAATATAGACTACATGCTTTCTTTACCTTCTTAGGTACATTCCAGGAATTCTGAAGTGAAGCCTTATTTTCAGAGTGGGCCAACCTGAAAATCAGCTGAAATTGACAAAAGAAATGCAAACCAAAAACACATTTGGCAGCTGGTTACTGCCAACCACAGTCCAACATCAAATGGCATGTCCTTCTTACTTTAACAACTCTAATCCGTTCCCTTTCTTTAGGTAGGCAGTTGAAAAAAACTGTCATAAATCTCTGAAGGTGTAGAGTGCATTCTCTCCAAAGGCCTCAACATTTCTAGAAAGAAAGGAGTCGTAGGTAAGATTCTTGGGATTTCACAGATGGGGAAACAGATTCAGAGAAGTACAATGACTTGCCTTGAGGTTTCTAAGGTAGACCGCAAACAGAGCTGGGGGCTTGGTTGGATGACTGCCCTCCTTCTTGTCTTTTTGAGATTAACTTTCCACATAAAACTTTCAACCAAAAGGAAAACAAAGCATTACTATAACAGGTTCCGATTCCTGCCTGCCTTGGCAGAGAAGAGCTAACATTTCAGAAGCTCCTTTCATCAATTTGGTAAATAGTCATTTTACACCTTCCTTCAGGTCAGGTCATGATATTTTCAGATAAGTACTAATAATTTGTACTTTCTTAGAATTTTACTGCCAGGGAAAAAGTGTTGATAAAAACAAGCAGGTCGTTACATTTATTGCTTGTTAATTTTGAGGCTCATTATAGCTCCTCATATAAATGGAAAGACAGAGTATATAAAATCATAGCCTACTTAAAGTCACAGATAAATCTGAAAGCTCATTGTGGGGAGGAATTCAAGCCCCCTTTCCTTCACTTAATGAAGGGCAAAAGTGGTTGATTTCGGAGCCACCTCTTCCACACTATCAATCTGTGTTTAAGGGAAAATAAGTCGTCGGTACTTATTCTACATTTACACTTTTGATCATTCTGATACTTTTAAACGACTTTTTCAAAGACATTTCTTAAATGCTGCAGTTCAGTAAGCCCTTTATAGATGACACAGACAGTGGTAAGAATAAAAATTCTTGCAGTCTCAGGCTGCATGAGAATGGAATCCCAAGCAGAACAACGGCAGAACAATCCTATTTTACTCTCCACTCCCCCAGCCCTTGGGATCACCCTGTGGCAATTTTTACACAGGAGACACTCACAACCTGGCAGGCATTCAGAGGAGCAGACCAAGCCAGTGATTCTGGATGTTACCATGTATAAGAAATGGTGAAGAGACTGGGAAGCTTGCCTTGGAGAAGGGACTTGGTTGAAGATGATGACACATTTTCAAATGTTAAATGTGGATGAAGCAATATGTTTACTCTTCGTGTAATGCTTCAAAGGCATTGTCCTTCACAAAAATTTTCTTACTTGGCACTCTTCACAACCCAATGAGGAATACAGGGTAAGTATTATTTGACTAATATTATAGATGAAGTTTGCATAGTAAATTGAAGCGCTTTATTTCAAGGTTATGGCACTAGGGGATGGGCAGAACCCGAAATGGATTCTAAGCCAGGGCTCTGCTAGGAGAGGTTAAAGGAGGTGGGTGAAGTTCAGGATGGGGAAGGATGTCTCAAAATTAGGTCTTTCACCAGTTGCAAGGATTTCCTGGCAAATTGATGATTTCCCAGCCATTAACGTGGTCAAGAGTGTGATACAGAGATTATTAAAGCCTTATTTTAAAAGGGCAGAATAGATGGCCCAAGGGTTATTTCAGCTTGACAGCATCTTTGACTTTATGGTGGGCCTCTAAAATATTATAAAAGAAATTGTAATTTCACTGAATGATCTTCATCTTATGTTATTAAGCCAAAAATAAAAGATTATGATTATGATCTCAGGTTATTTCTGGGCTATAGATGGTCTTTTAATTTTCTTTTGTCTTATTTACCTGTTCTCAGACAAACATGTATCTTTTGTAATAAGAAAAAGAGAAGTTCTAAAAAGAAGAATAGAAAAGAAAAATAAAAGAGTTTACAATTTTTTCTCTACTATTCAATGATATAAATTTCCACAAGACTGTGTGCTTAAGATTGACATTGTATTTCCAGTGTTGTATGCATCACATTTTGGATCGTTTCTTATACCTATTCATTTATTTTCTTTCCAGCCTAGACTGGATGCCATTCTAAAGCTGATATTTTCCCCAGTTATCTCCATATCCATCTTACTCGCTTTCTGTTAACTTGTTTATTGATAAATCCATAAAAGCTTGTTTAGTCCTCTGATAGCTATAATAATCTTCCTTACGTTAGCACAGCAGTCTAATTTTAAATTGGTAAAATGACTTTTATACACAGTTTATTTTCAGTGCTTCATTTTACTGGTTATTATTTATTTCTCCAACAAATCAAACCTTTATTTTATACAAAGTCAAGGATTTTATTAATGCTGTATATGTACATCAGGATCTCCAAGTGAAATACGTATTTATGTTTCACTGCTAAATATGAATCTATAAACTTGCCATCCACAAATCCCTGTGGTTTATCTGTATGAATTGTGTTTCTCACTCTTTCACAAGATTCTTGCTAAAAATGTGTAACAGCGATTTATGGGAGTTTTATAGCAAAGAATGTAGCTCTCACTGGGTCGTGGATACACGCCTTTGGCACGAGAGTGTCACCCATCATGTTGTGTCACCCCAGTGGAGCAGAGAGCACAAGCCCCAGAGGAGCTTGGGAAATTAATAGGGAAAGGAGAGACCACATATTCAGCTCATGCCCTGTATTTTCCCTGAAGACCCAGGGAGCAGGTGGCCTTGTGGTGTTTTGTTTCTTATTCATTAGTCGATGCTTATTAGATGTCAGCGAGGCCTCTGCCCTGTACTCTTAGGTCTGAGATACGGCTAGGAAGGGGTGAAGAGGGTGGAATTCAGAGTAAAAGGAAGACACAGCCACCTTTGGCCTACATGTGCTGATGACACAGGACAGGCAGCGAAAACAGGAAGTGGCTGAAAAAGAGTCAGTGGTGCCAAATGTGTCTGAGGAAATGGCTGGATGGTCCCATCACGGTGCCTGCCACCCACAGCTGTCTCCCTGGCCTGGTGGCCCAGCGAAGGGAGCTGACCCTGGTGGTTCCATGGATGGGTGTAGATGAATCATACTCGTCTCCCCCAGGTCAAGAGGCACTGGACTTGGGGAGCACCAGACTCAGGGCAGCCAATCTCCGCCACCCGCGGAGAAGATTGGTGGTTGGCTGTTAATCAGATTTCCTTTTTGGAGGATTTTGAACTAGGGCTGTAGGGAGAGAGTTGGCCATTGATAGCAATAGCGTATGCTCAAAGAGCCAGAAAATCAGGGCAGAGAGAATATCTGCGTTATGGTCATGCTTAGAGCAGGTACCTGAGAAGTCCTGATGTTTACAAGGAAGACAGATGAGCCCCGCTTCTTCAGCCCTGCTTAGCTTCGCTGGGGCCGCCACACAGATCTCTTGTTTCTGGATGTACCCTAACTCTGGTCACCCAGGGCTTGAGGTGAGCTGTGGGAATTTCTCCCCCATTGGAAGGGAGGCAACTACATGAGGAAAACAGCAAGGGGAATATGGGAGCAGCCCCCAAACCTGAGAAGTTGGAAGACGGACCTCACGCCGAATTTTGCATCATGCATATATCGACATCAACATCAGCACTGGATTTCAGTCCTGACTCACTTCCCTTTTGGGAAACGTTACTGGGAAAGTTACTTTTTCTTCTTGGGTTTCAGTTTTCACATATAAAAAAAATAGGTTTAAAGTACCTGTGCTGAAGACTTCTAGGAGGATTAGATTGGATCTTGCTTGCAGGGATTACACAGTGCCTGGTCCAGAGAAAACACTGAATGAGACGCAGGAGCCGAGCTCACTAGAGCAGGCATTTCATTCGCTTGCAAAGCTTGGGGCTGCTGAAGGACACTGATAAGCTTTCCAGCTTCAGGGGAAGAATCTCTGCTGTGGGTTGAGAGGCTCCCTCTCTGGGAGTCCTCTTGACACCCACAGTGTATTCTTCAATTTGAATTTTGGAAAAAGCCCCAAATCATTCAGAGGCATGCTTTATGGAGACAGACTAAGCTGGATATTTCCATTTTAGAACCAAATTAAGGCAGTGAAATACCGTGATGAGATGATACGATAAGGCAGGGACTGTCTCTCTGACTTCCTCTGTCCAGTGCTTACTACTGTACCTCGTGCAGAGAGGGCTCTAAGCCAAGGTTGGTTGAATGCCTTAATTTATAAATGAATTTAAGAAAAACTCATCATTAACTAATTTATTAGTGGAAAGATGGTTTTCATGAGAACTTTAAATTGGCTCATAATATAATTCTAAAGGCGTTCCAATCTGTTTTGTCCAATAGAAATCCGGTTTGAATTGTTTAATGCTGATTGGTTGTGTCCTTGTTCAAAACACCCACTTTCCGCTCTACAGGACCACCCATAAGAGAGGACTCTATGTGCCCACTGACTGAGGCGCCGCAATTTCACTTACTCTGGCTATTGTGCAAAAGTTAAGTGTGCGCTTCCGAGACAAAGCTTCAGGCGCCATCATGCAATCTCTTCCCCTCTTTTTTCTCTTCAAGGAAATCGGCAAGGTCCTTGTTCTCTGGATGATGTTGGCATGAAGTAGAGCCACAGCTGAACTGGACAGCCAAGAAATGGGGATGAGAGGGAAACTTCAGTTGTCTTAAGCCCCTGAGATTTTGTGGTCATTTCTTGACTGCAGTTAAACCTCATCTAAGCTGACTGATACCTAATTTTTGGAATATCACTTTTCAGGAGCCAGAACTCTTTTGCATAGAAGAGATCCAGTGTGTTTGCTAAAAGACAAATGTCCATTTGTCTTCATTACAATGGATATTGTGTTATTGTGTTTGCTGTGTAATGGGATTTACACACACACACATACACACACACAACAAAACAAAGAAAATGTTTGTTTGGTGCCTAATTCTCCCTTTGATGCCCGAAGTCTTTCTTCACCCCAATGTCATATTCTTTCTGGATACAAGTCTCACGTATGCAAGAATCACTTAGAGAGTGTTGCTGAAACTCATTTCCCAAAAGGTGGCCACAGAGGACACATTAGGTGGACAAGCATGGAGGTGTGGACAGTGGACGGAGTCAGCGGCTGCCTGGACGTCCAGACGCTGGTTCTTCTGGCTATGCCTTGCTTCACCCCTGTCCTTCTTCAGTCAGGCACTCCAAATAGGCTTATGCCCCCCTAGGAAGAACATTAGAAAAGAGAGGCTCTAATTCATAGCCCTTCTGGCTCATCAGCCTTCTTCCATAAGGTAGCTTCCACCCCTGTAAGATGGGAATAATAATTCTTACCATTCAACTGTAAGAATTTGCAAAATATTGGCATAGTGATGGGCAGAGGCACACACAATTATGTGCGCTTATGCCCATGTGTTTTTCCACTGTGCTTCCTTCTTTCTGAAGTAAGTTTCCATCTTGAAAATTCATGCCTTTCCTTTTAGACTCAGGCCAATGTCAATTTCTTCCCTTAATGCAGTGTGGGCTCATCACCCTCTCCTCTTGACAATTGTCATTATGGAAAGTCTCTCTTTGTCTTGTTATTCTTAGTGAACATAATAGATTGCCTCTTGATAGCAAGCTCCCTGGAGGTAAAGGTGGTATCACCTCCGGAGACAGATTGCATTCCTCATTAAGACAGAGGGTACTGGAGTCAGATCCCCAGGTTCAAATTCCTAGCTCCAGCTCAATCTCTTAGCCTCTCACTGTCGCAGTTTCCTCAGCTCTAAGAAATAGGGCTATCAATAATTCTTCCTCTTATAGATGTTTGACTAAGGTATTTTTGAAAGGCATCACAGAGGATCCAGCCCTGTTCTTGGTAGGCAGAGGTACAGATATCCTTTGCTGAATGAATGAAATGCTGGTTATGTCGTTGTAGAAAGAAACACTATTCCTCTCCATTTTATAGCATCTTCTATTTAGTGGACATGCTGCAGACTGCTACAGAACAGCCACTGAGTGCATCTCAAAGTGGTTTCTGGAGAAGGAGTGAGAATTCAAGTACTCTGGAGGGCTTATTTTCACCAACCATGCCTACGTAATAGGACGAATTAATGTTCAATTCACTGTTGTAAAGAATGCAATACACAATTAGATTATTTCTTAAAATCTGGTCCGGGTTATTTAAAAGGTAAATCAGGTTGCCCCCCTCTGGTTTAATTCAGAACCAGAATTAAAATGCAGCAATCCTCATCCCACTTCTGTTCTCCCAGGTGCACATTCTGGCTATTTCAAAGGACCCGAAGCAAACGTTCCTGATATATTTGGAAAGGAACAGCAGTCAGTTCTGAACAGCACTTGACCCCTGTCTTATATTAACGTGAATCTTAGGCTGCCCTGCGTGAACTTCCGAAAGTGACATATCTCCCTGGCGGATCAGTGACAGGGGGACAGCTGGCCAGCCTCAGGATGAGCTTGGCCCCATAAGGACAGCAGCGCTGTCCTGTTAGAAGAGCAAGGATGAGAGGCTCCTCCCCAGCTGGTGCTTTTGTAGGGACTTGCTCATCAGGCGTCTTTGCATGGACAGGGTCACAGAGTCACAGATCCATGGGGACTGGGAAACAATAGGGTTATGTTCTGTCAGTCTCATGAATGCAGAAATTCATGAATATTGAAGAAATGCATGCTGCTCGCTGTAAGAAAATATTGACTAAATTTCCGTACCCAAGTGTCAGAGTATGAAGAGTTAATAAAACGAACTAACAGATAGGTAGCACTGATCTCTACATCAGGCAGCAGAATTAGATCTTTGAGTGAATAATGGAATCAAAACTGGTCGAAGCACGTGTGTCTTTGCACATACCTCTGAAGTCATAGTCTGCTCTTTGGTTCCACATGATCAAGAAGATTCTTTAATTTAACACAATATTCATTTACTTGTTTATTGGTAATCAAAACTCCTTGGAGAAGGTTCACAGAAGCACAGCGCTTACTGTGAGTCTCCAAGGTATTTGTATAAATCACAGTACAAGCCTGAGTACCTCCATCTTCTTCTCACCTCTTGAAATGTTTGCATCACTCTTCATTTTCTTTGCCCAGGAAAAAATGATAGGTATTTTCCCAGCCCCAGCCCCTTTTCATGGAGGCATAGTGATCTCCCCGTTCTGGATCATTGTTTATATGTATGCAGTTGGCATTTCATTAAGACCTGTGTTTTGGCATTGCTTCATTTTTTAATAATTATTACTACAAGAACTTGGTATCCTATTTAACTCCATATGCCTTTTTAGCCCAGTACACCACCACCTCTGGAGGGTTGTGATCTCAGGTGCCAGGTAGAGCCTCTAAGACACAAATTAATAAGTATTCCCCAAGCATTATAAAAATTACCAGATGCCATGAGGAGGCTGAGTCACGGCAGAACCAAAACAGTCCCAGAGGTAAGTTTCGTGCTCCAGCTTCGTTTGACCTATTTTACTTTCCCTGGTAACTTCGATTCTGTTTCCATTATCTCCCTGTCTCTTCCCAAGACCTTTTCCAAAGAGCTCCTAACACTCACCCACGTCTGGTCACATGAACTTGAACCATAAATGAGTCCCAAATCCACTTGCTGTTCTTCACTTTGTTTGCTTTCAATAGGGTGCTTCTTAGGAAATGTCTGGGAGACCAAAAACAATTACTATAAAAGTTGAATTCCATCAGTGGAGCTACAGTGTAAGAGGGAATGAAGGAAAGGACGTAAACGTGGGGAGGACTTTGGAGCAGCAGTTCTTAGTGATAAAGGGTGATGATAATAAAGAGTCAAAGAAATTATATCTTTTTAAGAAAAAAGGTTTTGTCTTCTAGACCTGGTCTATTGTGATATTACTCTATTTTAGGAGAAAGCCATAAGATTTCTAGCTTTGGGTTTCCAACCGTATGTAGATTGTAACCTGTTCTTTAGCATCTTAAGGGTTTTTCCCAGTTTCAGCAACATTTAAAAGACAATTGAAGGTGGTCCATGAGGGCACTTGACTTCAAAATTCAGCAGGTATCTCCATTCTCACCATTCTTACATGATATACCCAGGAAGATATTTTGTAAGAGAAATCCTTTTCAAATCTCCCACCCATCAGTTGGAAGAACAGAATCAAGATTTTATTTGTCCCTGTCCTGTGTTTACCTGGATCGAATGTCTATTAAAACTTTGTTCTATGGGAACAGTACTGAATAATGCCTCACTACATCTTTAACTTGAATGAAGATAAATTAAGAGAAAGAACTGACATCTGTTAAGAGTTCATTGAGTCCTATGCATGTCCACTGGGTTCAACCATTTAAACCTCACAATTATTTTGAATTAGATATCATTATTTTCAATTGTATAGGTAAAGAAACAGAGGCTTACCCAACCAGTAAATCGAAGACCTGCAATAGAAATTCAAATCCTTCATACCCAGAACTCTCACTTTCTATTTTGTGATAAACCTTTTTTTCATGAAAAAAGTAATGTGCTGTCATTGTGAAATACTCCAGGATAGAAATATACAGGTAAGACAGCATATCAGTCATAACTCTACCACTATTAATATTTTGGCATTACCTTTTCCTCTTGCTCATATTTTGCTTAACTAAAATCATACTACATTTGACATTTCCATATTGGTTTTTTATTTAACATTATATCTAAACATTTTTAATGAAATAATATTATTCATAAATATCTTAGTGGTTACATAATAGTCCAGGTTTTGGATACACATAACCATCCCTTCTTATTGAACATTTAAATTGTTTTCAGAGTTTTGCTCTTATAAATAAAATTCTGCAAAATTTCACTTTGTAAAATAGCTGTATATTCTGGATATTTTTAAAGATAAATTAGGAGAAGTGGTCCTAGACTTTTGTACATTCCATTTTTAAATAACTCATGTTGACAACCTGAGCCACCTATTACAAGCCAAATTTGGATTTACATACCTGAACTGACAAAGAAGTATTTCAAGCTCTTCAGTTCTGACATTATTATCTCTAATTTAATACTTATTTATTTACTTATTTATTTTGAACGCCCCTCAAAGACTGTTCGAGACAAAACAGAGCCCAGGGTATTCATATAATTCACATCGTAAGCCTGAGTCCCTCAGTCTTCTGCTCTCCTGACTGGTTGAACCACTCCTCATTGACTTTGCCCAGAAAAGAAATTCCAGATATTTTCCAAGCTACAGCTCATTTACATGGGGACTTTGACTTTCTATGACAGGAAGTGCTTATAAATAAATTAAATATTTTATACCATTTATCCTAATTACTTTACTAAGATAAATGCAAAATTTAAAAAATTAATGAACTTATATAAGAAGTAGAAGATGGGAATTATTAGGTATAGCCTAGGTGACAAATTGTTGCTCTTATTCTGAATCTCATGACCCTTCACCAAGTTGACTTGTGTGTTCAATAAATAATGAAAGCAAAAAAATAAGGAATACGTATGAAATGCTGAAAATTCATTGAAAAGATACATCTGAACAGTGAGGTGCAACCAGGGATATTAAAATGATGTTAGTGATTTGGTAACAGAAACTTCATCTCAGAACAATTTCTTTTTTTTGTCTTCACTTTTTAATTATTTGGTTATTTTTAATACTATTTGTGGTTTTGAGTGCATTTCCCTGGGGGCTAATGAAGTTGAGCATCTTTTCAGTACTTTATGGCCATTTGTATATCTTCTGTGGAAACTGTCTATTCATGTTTGTATCCAGCTGGAGATATGACAGAGATTTCCTTGAGTGCCAGAAGCTAACAGAAACAAACCAATGCAAAATTCCCCTGTCACACAGTCTTTGCACGTTGGCTCTGCATTGGCTGGCTCTCTCCTTCAGAGCTTTGCTCTCCAATCAAAAAGATTAGCCTGAGGCAAACGGAAGTACAGCGCCCTCTCTTTTCTGAGCATGTGTCTTGGCCTGGGCTTCTGCTCACTCCTGGCTTAGGAAATCGCCTGTTGCAGGAATTCGAGAATGCCCTCTATTCCCTATGAAATAGACTTTCTGCCTCTCCTGGGCGCTCCATTGTCTGACTTAAAGCAGGTAATCCTTTGCCCCAGGCTGCTTTAACTTAATTGTTTCCTGCTTCTGCTTGCAGGACAAGTTCTAGGAAGGCAAGTCAGAGAGAAATTTACTAGTTCCTGTGGAGGATGGCACCCTGGAGTGTCTTAAGCCACAATCTTGGTCAACTGGAAAGAATTTTTACTTAATATGTGGACTGCCGATGTCTGCAACAGAATAAACCCAGGTGCTTTTTCATGAGTGTCAATTCCTTTGCCTCTACCAGGGGTTTGACATTCCCTCAGCACACGAACTAGAAATGTCATTTTAAACAAACTCTTTAGAAGACACTTAACCACTTTAAAATTTGAGAACAGCTGCCCTTAAAACTGTTTTTATTCCTGCTGGTAAGCTTTCACGCGTTTGGCCTTCAAGCGGATTTTCAGAAACCTGTGATGAACTTACAAACTGCTGATAGCACTTGATACTTTTAAATGCTGTTCATACACATATCCAATTTGCTTGTGAGTTCTCTTCACACATTGCCATCCCATAATATATGAGATTGCTTGATTCTTTTTAGCAGTATCATTCATTGAAAGAACAGTTTTCCTCATTTGTCCAAGTTGGGAATTTTGTTGTTACATTTCCTTGTTTCTAATGAGAGTGACTGGACAATTAGTTGTTCTGTTTTTAAATTATCAGTGTGCGTTACTAATTTATTTGCTTAGAGTTGCCTCTTGCTGCCCATTTCTGCCATGGTGGCTAAGTGAGATCATTCGTGCTCAGGTCAGGTTCTCTGGTTTCCAATCCACGCCCTGACACTCACCTACGGCACAACTCTCAGCAAGGCGCCACAAATCAGGTGCTCTTTCATTAGAATTTTTTGGGACATTTTCTCCAATGATTGTTACGGGTATCTTTATTTCCTGTACTGTGAACTGTCTGTTTGTATATGCTCTGCTCATTTAAGTTTTCAGATCTTAGTATTTTTACTGAATATATACATCAGCTCTTTATTTAGTAATGAAATTAAGCCTTCGCCATGCTTACTATAACTATTTTCACAGTGCATTGTTTCCCTATAAAAGCTGTTTTGGAGATCCAGCATAAAAGTTTTAAAGTGTATTTGTCAATATGTCAATATTTTTCTTTGGTACTTGAAGGAGGTACATTGTTTTACAATTTAAAACCCACTTCCCAGCCAGAGATGAAATCAAATCTTACCTGTATTTTCTTGTATTTATTATTTGAATTTTAAAAGTTAACACTTTGGGAAGCGGGTGTGGCTCAGTGGATAGAGCCCCCGTTTACCATATGGGAGGCCCGGGTTCGCGTCCCGAGGCCTCCTTGTGAGGGCACGCTGACCTGAGCGGTGCGGTGGGCTGTGCAGCAACCTCACAGCAGGAAGCGGGTGTGGCGCAATGGATAGAGCACCCATTTACCATATGAGAGGCCCCGAGTTCGCTTCCCGGCGCCTCCTTGTGAGGGCAGGCCGGCTCGCACGGCGCCCTGGGCTGA